>PVIR01005551.1:0-18792 GCA_004026965.1 Petromus typicus
GTATCACAGTGACATATGTGCACCTATGTTTATAGCATCTGGTTTACACTAGCTAACTCTTGGAAACAACGCAAATGCCCATCAACTCTAGACTTGATTAAAAATATATATGTATTTTATAAAATGAAATATTACTCTGCCATAAAGAATGATACAGTACCCATGTACTGGTACAAATTCTCAATATTGAGTGTGATCATGTGTGTATATAACGTACCAATAAAGTTTTAAATAAAAATAACTCAAATGGAGTTACAGACTACTAAAGGATTGGCAATCTCATTAATGTGTGTTTATACACAGGATGTAAGTCAGTACATTAAAGGAACATCTTAAATGTCACATTCCTTACAATATTACTCACAGTAAAAAGAAATAGGAAAAACTGAAGCATCCGTCAACTGATCAATTGGTAAAGAAAATGTACATATGACACATCGGAATATAACCAAGCCATGCAAAAGATGAGATGCTGAATCCTTGTCACTGAATGAACTGGAGAACTGGAGAAACACGGTGGGGTTGGAGGCAGCTTCAACGATGGGGATTAAATTCACATGGAAATTTGCAGGCAACACTGCCGCGCTATTGTATGGAATGGTGACTATAGATAATAAAGACATTTGGAAAAGTCAGAAGAAAGGACTTTGAAAGTTTCTGCCATAAAGAAATTATAAATGTGAGGGGATGGATATATTTAACTTGATTTAAGGATAAAATGTACACATGTATCCAAATATTACATTATAATACATATAATTTTATGCTTTGTGCATTATTTAAAAGTAAATTTAATTTTTAATTGCAATGATAAAGAGAGATCAAAATTGGAAGAAAGATGAAGAAAGTAAGACAGACAGAACAGAGCAACCTGGGTGAGAATGTACAGAGTAAAAAGGACCCAAGAGAAATGTGTGCAACTTCACTACTCTTATATAGTGAGCTTGTCAATCTCATTTTGATCAAGAAAATTGCAAATTTAGAAATATGTTCAGGTAACAAGAAAATTTCAATGTCTGATTGTTTTAGCATAAATCTGTTGTGGATTTAAAAAAAAATCTTTCCTGTGTATGATTTTTGTTATCAGCATTATATTTTTAAAAAGAGTCTGTAAGGTTTTGAGGAAAATACTAAATATTTATGAATAAAAATAAGAACCCTGGGCTCTATTTTTGGACAGCCTGGGGATACAGTCGGTGCAGGTTCAGCTATTAAAGTCACTAGTTGGTGGAGCTGAGAGGTGGGAGAGCTAGTGAGCTGTCCCCTCGAATTTGTGCAGTTTGAACACATTCTCGATCAAAGTATCAGCCGTCACGGGGAGGTGATGGGTGAGAAAACTGAAGGTCAAGAGGGTTCAGAACAGAGGCAGCTTCTCCAGAGGGTAGAAAAGTGTATGTGCTACACAGCGAGAGAAAGGGGGAAGGGGAGAGAGAAAGACAGAGGGGGAGAGAGAGGGAGAGAGACAGAGATGGAGAGACAGAGGGAGAGAGAGAGAAAGAGAGAGAGAGAGAGAGACAGACAGACAGACAGAGAGCAGGAAAGTGACCACAGTCATTTACATGGTAATAAAAACACACCTCAGAAGCTGGTGATCACAGCAGCGGGCCTCACACCAGGGTGCTGAGCCAGACACTAAAGGGACAAGTAACGTGACTGTGGTACAACTTACCTCTTGTTGTTGAGACAAAATACCTGACAACAAAGTTAAGAGTGGAGAGGTTTCTTGGCTTAGGGTTTGTAGAAGTTTTAGTCCATCGTCAGCTGGCTCCGAGGCTGGGACGGCAGACAGACAGTGCAAAGGAAAAACAACACGGTACGCACCAGGCAGCGAAGGAACACGGGGACTAAATGTTATCTCATTCAGACCACCGGGAGTAGGGCGGTGCCATACGAGTCACTGACATGTGGTGGCTCGGTGATCCCACACCATTAACCCCAGCATCACGCATTCCAGATTCAACCTCCTCCGACAAAGTCCCACCTCACCTCTATGAGGCTTTGAGGGTCATCTGAATGGCAGCAATGATTAAATGTACTTAGAACTCAATATGAGACCCACATAAACAGAGTTAATCCACTTTTAACCTAAATCTGTCCTTTCTCCTCCCCGAACAAATGGAATCTTGAGACTGACTTTTCACCTAACCTCTGATTTCTGCTGCTGTAAAACATGCTTGTGCTTCCCTCAAACAGATAAAAATGTGGAGATAATTTTAAAACCTGTTTTGTTCTGCAGCTGCCCTGTGATGTTCCGCCTTTGACCTTCACCCAATTCTTGCACCAAACTCCTCTGTATAAACCTATTGTAGTCTCAGTTTGGGGCTTTACTTCATTACGAAGTGATGTGCACTTGTGTGAATAAATGTCCCCCTTTTAAAGGTGTGGGTTCCAGTGTGGAATTATCCCTCGGTCTCCAAGGTATTACACTCAAAATAGGCAGAATTAACCCACACGATTCGAGGATGTGTACGAAAGTGTCTGGCTGAGGGAAAGCAGAGCTGAGATCGTCACAATGCAGAGTTCTGGACTCTCCAGGCAGGGGAGAGGGTTTCATAGAGGTGAGGACACAGACAGTGTTGGGGTCTTGCACAAATCCGACTCATGGCCTGGGTGATAGTTCCCAGGTAATCATTGGGTAATCATTTAAACCACAAACACTTTTTGTTTGTTTCTTCATGTATATTATATCTCAATTCCAAAGTTTAAGGAGGAAACAGCAATGATTTAAGAACAGTCCATGGGAGGAGGCAGTGCCATAACCCCAGCCCAGCCCACCAGAGAAGCTGCTCAGGGCGGAGCAGAGACAGAGGCTGAGGCTGGAGCAGCAGCAGGTGGGGTCGCCACATGACCTGGGGTGCGGACAAGTGTGCGTTTCTGCTTTGATAGGTCGGACAACGTGACCTTCGTCAGGACAGCTGCGGCTCCAAAGACTTTTGTCTGGGATAAAAAGACCAGATGGAAGAAGTTGATTCTAAACAACAGATTTTGAAAAATACTGAATGGAAACTGAGGATAAAGATTTTGTTTTGTTTTGCTTTTATGTGTTTGTGTGTGTGTGTGGGGGGGGTACTGGCGATCAAACTCAGGACCTCGCTCTTGCCAGGCTGGCGTAGCACCACTGAGCTACATCCCTGGCCTGACACCAAGTTATTTAGCTTTCAAAGTGGCAAGGGCCTCCAAGTTTCTGTTGGTAATTTTTTCACTAGTGGTTTTGTCTGGTGGGGAGATGAACTCTGAGGCCATGCTGAGACCACACGCACCAGGTAACCTGACAGCCACCAGCCTCACCTACTGTGTCCACTCGGATCTTTCTTCTCCATGTTGTGAGACCACATCTATCATGAGCATCCTTGTATCTGCAGAGCCCAGCCCAATGCCTAGAAAACTACAGATGTGTCTAAGGCATTGATGAATGTGTCAGCTTTCTTTCCCACGTTTGGAGAAATGGATCCTAGAAAGGAAACAGAAAGTATCTGAAGGAAGCATTGGAGCAGGCGACTTAAAAACACTTGATTCTTTGCTGTTTTCCACCAGCAGCCTCCTCTTTCATTCCACAAACTCCACTAAAGTTTTGAAAGTAGGGACCCAGCTGTGGACAGCTGGGGTCAAGAAATCTTGGGAAATAGCCGTTCATTCCTTTAGCAAGGAATTGTAAATTCTGCAGTGCTTCAGGGTGAAATGCTGGCTTGAAATTAACCCTGCTTAGTGGATCACTGAGCAGAAAAGGGCACCTGTGTGAGGGAGGGGAAGAGCCTCGGGTAGGGACCGAGGCACCAGCTACCGCTGGAACACAGAGGAAGGCGGGACGGCTGGTGGTCGGGTCCAACACACCCAGTGCGGACGAGCATCAGGGCCCTGCAGACGGCGCCGCTGACCGCCTTGTCCCTTACTGACCAACATACCACAAGTGCAGAGTTGTTGATAGAAATTTCAAATTCATGATTTTGCATCCTAAAGCTGTGGGTTGTGGTCTTCTCTCCACCTGCAGACAGACAGGAGTACACTCGGTTATGAAGATCACCCACAATCTGTATCAAAAGAAAACGGAGGAGTATCAAGTGAGTCTGAAAGTCCAAAGCTCTTACAAGGGTCTAGGTGGTAGCATTTTTGCAAGTTCTTTCAGGGAATTTGAGACTTTCCCCTGAAAATGTCCCGTGGGGCCCTGTGTGCTCTGTTCTTGGCTAAGACCATGGAAGTCTCATTTCTTCCGTTTCCTGTTGTTTGACTTTTCCTACACCCCAAGAGTATTACCACTTCTGGTCACGCTGGGCCTTTGAAGGTGCTGTGTTGTCTGACTTGCTCTCCATCCATCTCTGGTGGCCAGGATGTGTCTGGATATTCTGTGGCCAAATGATCCATTACAAGGCATCTCCTCTGAGTGGTCTGCTTCCAGACCTCCATGTGGAAGAAGCAGTAGCTCACTCTGTTTCCAGAACTACTGGCCTGACATCATGTTGTAACTGTCATTGGATGATGCTCACCAAACCACTGGCGTCCAGGAAGGAGGACGGAACTGAGTTCAGTTCTCACCTCTGATAATTACTCATGCTGTGCTTCTTAGCAAGTCCCTTAAAGTCTGAATAACTTTGATGCTGCTGAGACAAAACCCCCAACAACCACAATGTAAAGGAAGAGAAGTTTATTTCAGTTCATGCTTTCAGGCCATGGATGGCTGGCTCCGGGCAGAAAGTTAGGATGAAAGGGCTGGCGCAGGTCAACTGCTCCTGCTGTGGCCATGACGCAGGACTGACGGCAGGAGCGTGAGGAAGACGTGTCCGTCTGGGTCCAGCCAGGGAGGTCCACCTTCCAATTGCAAGTCAGCCATAGCCCTTCTGCGCACCAGTCCCCCTCCAAAGGGCCAGCCTCTAAACTTGTGTGATCTAAACCAAAACTTAATCTCTCAGGAATGTTGCATGAATACTGGAATTACAGGAAGGCTAGGGTAAATAAACAGCTTGGCCTCTAAGAAGGCGCGTCATCTCCCTAAACAGAGCTTTGGTCTTTGACGCTGGAGTACAATCCCTCCTCCCTTTCTTCAGTCTCTGGAAGGTGAGTGCACAGTAGCCACTGTTTACTGGTCTCTGTGGTGACTGGGCTCCAGTACTTCCTGTTTTGCTGGAGAAGGAAACTCTTTGAAGGTAAACAAGACAAAGGAATTCCAGTAAGACAGCCCCACAAGGCACCCACACCAACCAATTAAAGCGCAGTTCACAGATGTCCTGTCTCTGACTCCTTTGTGTTTACTACTCACTGTAATACCAGGGTCTGGACAATTTCTCTTTGCTCCAGGTGAGAGGGAGAGGCCAAGAAGATGCTGCCCGCCCGAGGCCTGTGAGACACACAGGAAAGTTGTGCAGCTGAAAAGAAGTTGTAGGGTCTGCCCTCTTAACCAGCCCGGTTTTCTTTTAACAAAGTGAGAAGAAATGCCTGAGTCATCTCGAAGCACCATGTCTCCCCAGGAAAGGTTGGATTTGAGGATAGTAAATGATGTTGCTTCCTCCCTTCAAAGAGGGGTGTTCTGGGGAGAGAGGACCGCCATCTTTCTGGCAAGTAGGGCAGCCAGGGACCAGGGATGTGTGAATAGCTGGAGTCAGAGCTGTCTCTGGGAGGAGGAAGACTGCAGCAGGGCTGGGAGCCCAGAGGCCAGGCTCCGGGAAAGAAGCCCAGTGCCCCTGCTAGGCACTCCTCAGGGACAAGGGCCTCCCCGCAGCATCTGGGGACTCGCTCCTTGCGTCAGGCTCAGGTCAGGGACGTAGCCTGGTGCTCGCCCTGCAGAGGACTCCCAGTCCCCTGCCCCACTGCCTGGGCTTCGGCTGAGGAGGTGTCTGTCCCTCTGTCCACCGCGGGGGGTGGGGCGCTGGGGCTTCGGAACCTTTCACACCTCAGGACTTGTGGTTCTCCCAGAAATGACTGACAGAGTCGGCTTCAGGCCTCCTTCACACCGAAGCTTCTTTCTTCCAGACCCGAAGATCCTTCCAGGTGAGAACTTAGCAGGCTTGGTAGGGAAGGAGTGGAAGGAGGGAGGGAAAGAGAAGCAAGGAGGCGAGGGAAGGGGAGAGGTGACACCACTGAGCAAGCTCAGCGCCATCCCATCTTCACTCAGCACGGGGAAGGGGACGGGAATGGGGCGGCTGCGACAGGCCCACTGAGCTCGTCCCCACTAAACTCTGCGCTGCCCACAGCCAGCTTCTCCTCACTGCGTCTCCACCCCTCGTGGGTAAAGGGGAGACTGCGAACCGTCTCTTCCTTAGGACTCCTGGGCATCCAGTGGCATAACGAGTACAGTTGTCAAGGCAAGCAGCACGTGGCACTGACAGGGGTACACTAGGCAAGGGCTATCATCTACCCACAGGAAGAAGTAATGGCAAGGAAGCCGTTACAGTTGAGTGGGAGGAGCAGAGCCCAAGCGAGTGCATGAACTTGCCTTTCCTCCTGCGGGGCTGGAGAGGACAGTAGGAACCCGTGTGTGGTGTGGGAATCGTCTCAGGGCTCCACTCAGAAATCAAACCGGGACACTAATCACCGAACGCTGCAGAGAAGAGCGCAGAGGGTCTTGAGCTCTCTGAGCCTCTTCCTCACCTGCAGTGAAGCAACCGAACGTGCCCCTGATGGCAGCTGGCAGGATGAAATCCAGGATGTCTGTCACTGGATGCTGAAGTGCACGCCGCGAGTTCCCCTCCACTACTGCTGAGCATGTCCTGTCTCCATGCACAGTGATTCCTGGCTGCTTTCCAAAAGAAAAAGAAAATCCTACCTTCAGGGTCCCTGAGGGTCTGACACAGAGATGCATTTAGATCTGTGTGTGGTCCTTTCCCAGGTTGATGGACAGCATTTAGTGCCTGGGGTCTCCTGCTGCCAGCTCTGGGGACAGATGGCAGTCTCATAGCACTGCCCCTTCCAGAGGAGACATCATTAGCAACAGCAAAAAATGCAAATCAAGATGTGTGGCTTTTGAAATGGCTTTATCAATTGTCACCCTGGGATCCTGCCAGACAGCTACCAAACTCTAAGCAGGTAGTCGGAAAATTTCTCAAGAAAAGTTTTATAAATGTCCAAGAGTGACAGCTATCTCATTTCAGATAAGATTACTGACTAGTTGTGGAAAAAAAAAATCCAAACACACCTTGCAGTGCAATTTTTGGCTCAACAGGAGGGAAATAGGAGATTTCAGATTCATGCAACAAAGACTTCAGAATTCTTGGTCTTCTTGTTTTTCTCCTGGGTCTGAAGATAAATTCTAAATGAGAACTCAAAGACATGGAGAATATTTGCTTCAATCCCCAGTCTTTTCAACAGTTATGTTCCTCCTATTTGCTAATGAACTCTTTTTATCAAGGACCATTTCAAATATGTATAAAAATAGGATCAAGCAATGGATTCCCATGTGTCCATCAAATACCAACATCATTAGCAAAAAATATCTGGTCTCTTCATCTCTGCCTTCACGTGCTTCCTCCTCTGGTTCTGTTTTGAGGAAAGCCTCGGACATGATACGATTCCCTGCACAATATTTCATCAGTCACGCTTTCCTGAGCACCTTTGAGGTTCGCTTACCACTGAGCGGGCAGAAATAGGCAGGGAGGGTCCCTGCCCTCACACAGCTCGTTGTCGTGAGTGTGCAAGCATTTCTGAAACCTAGAAAGTAGAATTTATAATACAATTTTGTATGAAATATTTATACAAGTATCATAGGATATAACCTACAGCAGACACATTTTCAAGGCTTTATAACATCACCCTATAGGATGCGACCTTATGAACAACCCAGATAAATAATGTTATTATCTCTGATTTACAGACCAGAAAACTGCTGCACAGGGAGGTTGAATAGTTTCAATGATGATTACGCAGCTTCCACATTTCCCTCCGAATAAGACCTAACTGGAAAAATAATTAAAGCAGAACGTCAAGGAAAATCAGCTGTCCAGACTGTATACAGCTCCCCACTGAGGCCCTGCTCACTTTCCCAGAACTACTGATCTCCGTACTGTTGGACAGATAGTCATAGCCCGATAGGCGGACTTCCACAGTCGTGCTCTGTGAACAGCTCCACCCCGTACGGCAGTCTGTTGATCACATGATCGATCAGGCGCTGTCTTCCTACAAAGCTCGGTTATTAAGCTGTCTGCCTTGCTCCAGTTCCAATAACTCGCTGGCTGCATCACTAGAAAGATCAGCCCCTTTGACCAAATGTATAGAAACTGGGACTTTCCCTTGTTTGGTGGCTCTGCCTTGGTGCCCGCGTTCACTTAAGTAAATCCTCCTGATGCCCACTTGGTGTCTCTTGTCTCTCAGAATTTTGCAACATGTTGAGCCTTGAAAACTAGAGATACAAAATACCAGGCCCAAGTGAGCTATCCTTGCCCTCCCTGCCTTGTGGGTAGACACTGAGCAAGACAAGAGTGATGACTGGCAGGTGAGTTCTGGCTGACTGGGGCTGGCGTTTTGTACCTCTAGCTTGTAAGACTGGTACTGCTCTGGCTAGACAGTGTTTCTGGGGAAGGGCGGTAGAAGCTTGGGCTGAGATGTCCAAAGAACTAGGAAGGCATAGCACAGACCTCCATTTCCTGTAGTGTGTGCCAGGAATGGAAGACACAGCCTCTTTTTGCTACAAATATATGCTGAGGAGTTAGAATATCTGTACTTGTCAAAGATGATTTAGTCACCATTGATTTATTCATTTCAGTGCTAAGTATAAAACCCTGGGCCTTAGTACTCTGTCTGGGCAGCCGACGTGTCCCGGGCAGCTGTGCTGGGGCAGGATCACGGGAAGTTCCCGCCGGCTCCCGCGAGGCCCGTGACCCACCCCTGAGGGAAACCCCAAAGACGCCCCTGAAGAACCCGGATGGCCCCTCAAGACGAGCGTGCGGTGCCAGTACGCGGGTGTCTGCCACTCAAGGAGCGCAGATGCCACATTTGACAGCATCAGTCATGTGAAGCCACTTTTAGACTTTAATTTCTCGGCTTTGGCTAGAGCTGATTTTGGAGGAAGAAACAGCCTGGCGTGTTGGGGAGGAGGCAGAAAGACCCAGTGCGAAGGAGGACACGATGAGGTGCTCGGGTGTAAAGGAAGTCCTCTTCCCACTTCCCCATCAGGAACACGTGCCTGTGACCTGAGCTGGGCTGGAGAAGAGTATTCAGCTGCATTAAATATTAAATTTGGATGCCTTTGACATCTGAAAATGAGATTGTTATAACAGCAAAAACGACTAGAGAAAGGCTCGAAAAACTGCATGATCTGCCTGATGTGAGCAAGGGTAGGTGTATAAGCCTGAGAACAACGAGACCCAGAAGAAACATCTTTCTTAGTTTCTTGTGTTTCTGAATGCCAAGTCTGTACCATTCAATAAAACCAAAGCCCTCCATCTAAACACAAGCAGGCACTCAGTAAAACTTCTCGAAGAACAAAGGTAGATACTTCTGTTAACACTAATCCACATGCGCGCATGTACACATACACACACACACACACACACACACACACACACACACACACACACACAGACAGGAGAACTTAGCTCCACGGTTTTCTAGAATGTGTTTTCTGGAGAAAAACCTGTCTTTCAGATCCTCAGTTTTAGCCCTCACGACACTTGGATACCAACCCCACAAAGCCTCACTGTTGGAACAAATGAGAGAAAACATAGAAAGTGTTCGGCTTCTCTGGTGTCACAGCTCCCGTGCTGCTCCTGCACCTCCTGGCCACCCACTGTACCTGCTTCCTGAGAGCTTCGGGAAATCTCTAGAAAAGTTGTGATTTTATAAGGGTTTGTATTTTATTTCTTTTTTTCTTTTTTTTTTTTTTGAGACAGGGTCTGGCTTTGTAGTTCAGGCTGCCCCTGAGCTCAGCCTTAAACTCACATCAGAGCAATCCTCCTGCCTCTGCTTCCTGAGTGCTGGGATTACAGAGTCTCCACGCCCAGTATTGCATGTGGTTACCTGGGGATCGAACCTTGGCCCTTGCACTTGCAAAACAGATACTGTATTTGCATGGCCTTTATTTTGTGGGGGCTCCCAGACTTGCTGAGTATGTGGAATCTGCTGCGGTGAGCAGAAGTGTCCACCTAGGAGCTCTGATGCCCCATATCCTCCCCCAGCTCCACCAGGAAACCAGGAACCCTGAGACTCTGCCCATGTTGCCTCGACTGGCAGTGGTGGCAACAGCCCTCCCGTAGCCATCACTGGGCTAACATCAAAGAGACTTCGGCTTGAGTTTCCTTTCCTATTAATAGCACCGTGGTGACAGATCAAATCTTTGTTTCAATGAGAATAGACATCTTCACATCCTCCTTCCCTCCCCTCTGTGTCTTGGATAATGCAGATACACCTGATGTCCAAGGAGCACAGCGTAGCAAGCCACTCACTGCAGCCATGAGACGTTTCCAAAGACCTGAGACTCACAACCAGTTAGCAGGCTGCCAAACTCGGGCCAGCTGGCTCCCTCTGGGAGCTGCCAGCCACTCTTTCTGCCAACAAGAGTTGGAAACAGTCTTACACTCGGGTTTCCCTCTTATTTTCCACTTTGTATGTGGCCCTGGTTAGAGAGATGTGGAAACAGCAGCGGCACACACTGAGAAAATACATTTTGCATCAACTTATCTTTCTGTTCTTCATTTTCTTGTTCGGAGAATGGGGAAGGCGACTAGATAGAGAGGTTTCTATCCCAGGCTCCTACACAAAGCCATTTGGGAGCTTTGAAAATGCAGATGTCTGGGTTCTTTACTGACAATTAAATCGGAACCTCTACGTATGTTTTCAAGGACTCCCTTGATGTTTCTAATAGATGCTGCTAGATCCTGCCTGTGGTTATTTCTGCATCAAACATTTATTTATGATCCTTTATATAAAATGCAACCACATACTGAGATCTGCTTCCCTCGCCTCTTATGAAAAACTATCTAAATATTAAGGTTTCTGTCTGTGGAGTGTTAAAGCTGAGGTGAGTTGTGTAGGCAAACCAAGGCAGAGTGAGATTTTAGGAATTTTTCTAATGTTAAAACACCTGGCTTCCATGTTAAAATCTAAAATTAAGGAGTAAAAGTGCAAGTGTGGGATCACAAGAAGAACCTCTGTGTGTAGCTGGAAGTAGGTGTGACACCAGGACCTAGGACAGGGTGGCGGGAGTTTATGAGACTGAAACTGTGCCCTTCCTGTGGGTGCTGCAGCATACTTCCTGCCCGCCTCTTTCCTCCCCTTCTTTCTTTCCTACTGCTGTGTTGGTAAAATACAAACAATTAACCTGCTTACTCAATTCATTTGTCTTCCAACTGTCTGAGAGTCCCATTCAAGGTACAAAGACATTTTAGAAAAAATATCACTATTACAAAATTGCAGATCTCATTACAACATCTACAAAAGACATGTTGGAAAATATAACTACAGGACAAAAAAAATAAAAAAGAAATTCGTACAAACACTCCTGCAAACCTCTTCTACTCCTCTTCTACTCCCTGTTCTTCTCCCTCCTACAAATTTACCGCCATTATCTGAAACCACCCATCTGCTCAGAGATGGGTGTTCTTCACACACAGGAGTTTGAGTGGCAAATCCCTGTGTATGCACTGCACCCTATCATTCTCAAAGAGGCCCCTTGAGAACTTTGGAGGCCTCTCTGACTCAAGGCTGTCAGCCTCAGAATACTTGACATTTGGGTAGAGGTGTCCTGCACCTGGTAGGATTTTTCTCAGGATCTCTGAGCTGTGCTCATGAGACTGGCTGCACCTCCTTTCCTGACTCATGATCATCACTAAGGTCTTCAGACACCACCAAGTATTCCCAGGTGGGTAAATCTCCCTCGATGAGCCTTGCTGCTCTAACTGAATACAATGCCTCGGTGCCTGTGAGGCAATGGTACAGTGAGCTCTGCTGGTTTGGACACGGCCAGCATAACATCCCAGCTTCCCAAGGAAAAGCCCAGGCTGAAAAGGAAACAAGCTCCAGCGTGATCAGCTGTGTCAGTTCCATTTAATTGTAAATGTGGACAGGCTCTGCTGAGTGAAGTACAGACTGTTTCTTGCCTTGGGCATTAATATTGTATAAGAATAAAAGCAACCTGAGAGCCATTTGTTTTTGTGGAAAGTGTGTGCTTGGGTGAATCTCTGCTCATCGAATTGTTGTGAATTAATGCAGAAGCTTTAAATAATATGTTCTCTCTCTTTTGGACCCACTTTGATCTATTGTTATCCTTCTTTTTATTCTTTAAAAGCAATTTTCATTCCAATCCTTCATCAGTGAAGCAGGAAGACTTCAATAAGTTCCCTGAAAACCCTCTGCTGCTTTCTACACACAAGCCCCACATCAGTCAGCTGTGCAGCTCCTGTTTGGTGGCTGTGGCCCTAATGGCCCTGGAGCACTGGATGAACTAGGCTGAGGTAACAAAGACAGACATGTCATGTGTGTTTGACCCTTTCCTCCTGGGTAGAGGCAATGAATGATTATGATGGAATTATCACAAGCACAAACCTCACACTTCCTGGAGGTTGGCCATGAAGGAAATTGTCTCCTAGGAGGATGAGCGGTGGCATCCAGAATCCCTGCCTCCTGTTTGGTCATTAATAATGAAATCCTCCGACAGCATCCAGTGTTTCTACAATTGCTGAAATCCACACATGAATGATATCATGAGTGTCCTCTGTCAAAATCAGTCACGACTCTGGAGTAGTTGAGTTAGTGCAGTGAATGGTGGTGGGAGAAAGTGTAATGGAAACGAGGCGAAGACCGTACTCTGAATTAACCCTCTCCTGCTTTCCTGCTTTTTACATTTGTCAGCTCCCTGCTGCTATGACAAAATACCCAACATACTAAACATAACTTAAAAGAGGAAGTATATATTTTTGCTCATGTTTCCAAAGGATTCAGTATAGGGTCACTGGCTACAAGGCAGGAACATCATGGCTGAAGGGTCTAGTGCCACCGAGCTGCTTCGTTCATGGCAGCCAGGAGGCCGAGCAGGGAAAGTGCACTGGAGACTAATGCCCAGGTGCCATATGTAGCATCCAAGGTCAGGTGCGCCCAGCCCCCTTCCTCCAAATAGGCCTCTCCTCCTACTAACCCACCCAGCTATGGACTCATCAACTGTGAAAGAACCCTCACAACTTCATCACCTCTCCAGGACTATCATGATTTAGCCAAGATGACAGTCAGAGTTAACCAGCAAACCGGTTTGTAGTGTGAATCCAGCTGAGACTCAGATTTATCATTTATTCACCAGAATAACCATTGCATCAGAAGCTGGAGAATTCTTCTCTGGAGGGTGGGTGCCTGTTAGTATGCCTGGCCTATCATCATCCTTTTCCATCACCGTCATCACTAATTTTTAGAGCGATAACTGGGTTGGGGCGTACACCGTGTTATGCTAGATTTGTGCTAATGAAAATTGTAGCTACTATTTTTACTAGAGAAGAAGGGAAAGAGAATGCATTTCCCTGGGCTAATCAGTTCGATGAAAGTTGGAAATGTACAGTGGTCAGATCCTTCTAGACTTTTCATGGCTGCCACAAAGCCTTCACTTTAAACTAGGGATTTAGCTCAGAAGCACAGCACCTACCTTGCAAGCATAGGGGCCCAAGTTCAATCTTTGGTACAGCCAAAAAGTAAAAAATAAAAACCCTAAGTCTTCACTCTAAGATCCAGAAGAAAACAGAAGGATCACACAAATGCAGTCTATACTTATCTGCCTTTCCCTTCCTAGAGGACTTCAGGTTGAAATTTCCTGGAAACTGAAGACCTGCTTGTGAGTAAATACCCTTCTCATCCATGACTGAGATCAGCGTGGGTTACAGTAGTAGTGTGGATTCATGAGGAGACTGTGGCAATGAGCACAGACACAAATGGAAGTAAATTCTGACTTAACCATTTAAAAGTATAGGGGCTTTAACCGCTTTTGGGGTTGGTGCCCTATTGTGCAAACTTGGATGGCACAGTTCTCACTTCAGAGAACATGATCTGGCTTAGTCTCCACATGGATTTGTGAGCAGAGTTTGGCAGGAAGAACCCATCATCTGAAACTGCTCTTCAAACTAGAAGCTTAAGATGCTAAAGCTCAAGGGGACTGTCTCACCCCAACACCAGTGAGAGAAGAGCCTCTCCTCTGCCTCCTCTTGTGACTGCAGCTGCACCAATGAGGCTGGAGGATGGGCAGGAGGACTGTGCTAAGGCTGTGGGTGTGAAGTCAAGCTGTTCCCGGCCACAGAACCCAACAAAGCACAGTGGTTACACAGTCAGAAGGGCTCACATGGAAGCATGAGGAGAAAGCCCAAGAGGTCCTCGGACTAGAAAGGAGGTATCAGGGAGGGAGGGGATTTTAAGAGTGAGTGACAACAGACTCAAAAATGTTGGTTTCCTGTTTTTTGTGGTCTGATGATTTCAGTCTGGTTGGCCATGGGAAACAAAGGTCACACATGGATTTATGAACTGTTCTTCCTCTCTGGATGCAAGAAAATATACAATGTTGGTTTCTCTGGAAGGGCAGAATTTTGTCAGACACTTAACTAGAAATGAGGAGTGCAGGCCCAAGACTCAGCTCTGCTCCAGATGCAATGCTTTGACTCCTCAACAGATCCCCAGTGATGAGACCCTCATGTGGAGACTGAGCTGTTGATCTGGGTGGAGATTCTGTTGTTTTTCCATCTGCAATATTGCAAGTCTGTGTCTGGGGTTTTTGTGCTGTAGTGAATCCCACGGGAGCTGCATCCAATAGTCACCACACCGTTAGAACTGGGAACAGGACACATCAAAATCGGAGCAAGACACCCAGCAGCCAGGACCCAGCGGGATGTGGAGGAATCCCCAACAGCCTTTCTGCTCTGGAATGGGAGGGAAGCTCCCTGTGCCACATCTAACAACTCCCCTAAAGCACAGAAAACTCCATTTTATTCTCTCATGACATTTGACATTCTTCCTTCTCCATCAAGTGCAGCTAATGCACCCACCTTCCCAGAGGAAAACAAAATATACTGGAGAGAAATCCAGTTTTAACCAAAAAGATGCCATGCCTCCAAATGGCCTGGGCCTTTCACAGATGCGTGGTCTGTTTGCCCAATTATATTGACTTGAGATGCTCATCCAAGGATCTCAGCCCCCTGGGGGAAATAAGTCAAAAGAAATTCACTTTTCAGGAATGCTGGAGATGTTTCCTCATTCAGAGCATGTGTGGGAATGAATTTTAAACACACGTCTGTGCTTACTGAGTTTGGAGCGATTTGGAATCTTGACCACCGGGTGCAGGCGGGCTGATCTAACTGAGGAACTGTGTAGACAGGTGTACACACATTCTCTCCTAGGACCTGTGTTCTGTCAAAACCCAGGAGACAGGAGTCATGGATTTGTCCTCGGGGCAGAATGGTCTCTAAGAGACGTGGGCAGCGGGTCTCCAGCTCCAGAATGATGCTACTCTGGATCTGCGACCCTGGGACCCTCAAAACTCACTTGATGAAAATAGGAATGAATGCTGATGTGCTCACAGATAATAGTTGTAGGTGTTACCCTCCCTGCTCATTCTGGAGCACCTGCCACAAGCCAGGAAATGGTAATCCGCTCCTTCTCCCTCTCACACTCACACACACTAATTTTCTTGCTCTCTCTCCCCTCTGCTTTTTTCTACCTCTTCCTTTAGAAATAGACATACACACCAGTATGATTGACACAAAGAATTCATGAGGTTACTGTTATTAAAATCATCTTCAGATGAAGTAATTGAGGTTTGAAGAGGTTAAATAACTAGACTTTGATAATCAGGTTTTAAGAAATGGAAGATTTAGCATTTACATTTTCATCAGTATAAAACATTTTCTGCCACTTCCACCTCTGTGAGTGTGTGTTATACGTGGGCAGGTTCTGTGAAGACTTTTTCTGCGTGGGTCTGGGGGGAGGTGTTTGCAGGAGTTTCCTCCCACTAGAAGTGCAGGGTCTCCCTGCTCCAGTCTGGTGCACATCGAGGGGTGCTGGCATCATGTGCGCAAAGCCTGTGAAGATTGCAGACTCTGCTGTAAATCTGCTGTGTCAGAAGCTGTCTGTCAACAAGGTCCTGGAGTGTCTTATCTATATTAAGTATTTGAGAGGTACTAATTTAGGGCACCAAACTGAGAATAATATGGGTCATTCATGACAGCAGAGAGGTGTCCAAGACACTCACCAGTCCAGCCTTCTACAGGGCCGTGATTTGCATGGATCACTTTCCTTCTACAGGGTTGTAAGAACGTGACAACATGAATTGACCACTGCCTCTCAGGCGCTGTACTAAATGCTGTTCACTGCAAAGGAGACCCTGAAGTTTATGGAGACAATGAATAAGCTCACAGTCACTCTGTTGAGAGGCAGTGAGTGGAACTCAAACAGGTGATGTGGCCCAGGGCTTACACTGTGGACTGACCAGTGCCCCCTCTGCCTCTCCTGCCCAAAAGAGAGACACCCCAGGTGTCCACTGGGCCCTGTGCTTTGGGGAGTTATTAGGCCCTATGCTTTCCAACAGTCTCACTCTGTACTGATATGTTCCTGATCTTTATCAGATGTGCAGAAGTAATTTGGTAGTGATTACAATATAATATTTTGGATTAGTTAAAAAGTAAATTAAGTAAACCAATGAGGCAGTTTTAATGATATTAGAACGAACAGACATTTTTGCCTCCTGCACGACATGTGGACACAGATGAAACATCACTCCAAACATTCTGCCTAAAAAATTATTTAACTTCAATCAAATCAGACAACCAACAAACACAAGGAACATTCTCTAAAATATTTTTCGTGTACTCTTTTAAAATGTTCATTTGATGAAGGGGAAAATAAAAACACAGGGAAAATGGTATGGATTAAAGAAGGCTAAATAAACATGCCAACCACCACACTGCACAGCCCTTTATTAAGTCCTGAATGCAGTTTGTGGGAGAAGAGACAATTGCAAAGTTGACTGTTAGGATGACTGGGAATATCTTAATGTGGACTATCTATATATTACATCGTGAAACTATGGAGAGTAAACTCTTAGAATAATTGGAGGTGACCATCTTGTTTTGGTCTTATAAAACCATTCTCAGGAGATGCTTGTTGAAGAGCACAGGATTAGGGTCACTTAGAGCTACAGCTCCCTCTTAAATAGCTCAGAAAACAGAGCCATGTAAATCAGGTGTTGCAAAAGATTAATTTGCTAACTACATCAATAAGAATATGTGTTCATTGTATTACACCTTCGATTCTTCTATAGTTTTAAAACTCCAAAGTTAGTGTTTTAGAAGACACAGGGCATGCTCATCCAATGATACATTAGTAAAACTATGTCTCCTTTCCGTGAGAGAAATCACTGTGCCTGATGGAGAAGAGGAAGCAGGGAGGCCAGGGCGGGGAAGGCTGTGACTGGAAGACAATGACTTTCCAGGGTCCCTGTGAGTACCAGGGATGTGTCTTGCATGTGAATGTCCTGGAAAGAAGAGAAAGCACAGCGTCCAGAGAGGCCATCGCTAACTCTGGCACGGTGCGTCAGTCCTGCCCTGCCGGCCCCAGGAGAGAGCTGACACGAGGGCCGCACGACTCCCCTTGCAGTGTTTTAAGCCACCTGCCCAAACCGTTCTCTGGCCTCAGTCCTTCAGTGTCCTGGGAGTTCCTGGTGGGCCCCTAACACTGCCTGCATCGGGGAGTTGGTCCTGGGAATTCATGTTGTCCCATCTTGCCCCTCACTTTTAACCACGGGCAAGTGGACTAAGATTAGGCACCCGAACTGAGCTGGACCAATCAGGTTTCTCTCCTAGAAATTCCAAACAATGAGAAAAAGAGTCTGATCTGAAGAGTCTGTGTTGCAAAACCATGTGGGACCGAGGCTGATCTACCCAGAAGTAACTTGTGATCATGAAAGATCAACTGTGAATATGCAAAAAATGAAGATGTCTGCAAAGAAGAAACTGGAGCAGGAATGTGAAGGAAGACCGATGTGAAAGTCTGTAGATCTCCAGAGTAGAGTGGAGGCAGAAGCCTCCTTGTCGATGAGACCCCCACCCCCTGCTGCATTGCCCAGTGGCTGGACATGTTCCCAGGACCCCGCTCAGCTCAGTTCCTCTCCTCTTCCTATAAACTAGTGACACATGAACAAGGGAGGTAGGTCCCCCCTTGTCGTGTGGGCCTCATTTTCTTGCTGGCTATAAGCTCTTCCCTCTCATTTTGTCAGAGTCCTCTGGTCCACTCCTGTTCCATATGCAAGGTACTGGACATCAGGTGTCCTTCTGCTCTGACTCAAGAGGTGCCTCTGACCCTGGCCTTGTCTTTACAGCTCCTCTCATTGGCCCGGCCTTGAAGACAGCTCTCCGCATGGATCCAAAGCCCTGGTCACCCATCCCTGGCTTCTGGACATTATGTCATTATGGCTTCTCCTTTGATGGACATTGTCCCCCAGCCAAGACCACCCAGCCACCCATCCACTTCTTGCAGTCACCCTTTGTCTCTGAGACAGTCTTGCACATTCATGGGAATGACAGCGTGATTTCTTCTACTGCTTCTTTTATTAATGCATCCCTTGGCAGGATGTCTGCTGTATTTTCACGTATTAATTCTGTAGAGGAGGCATGGGTGAGGGATACACTATTTGCATTTGTATTACAAAGTAATATATCCTCATAATAGAATTGGGGGGATAGAAGGAATAGAGAATAAGGGAAATACATTCAAAACATAATTCTAAGATCTACAGACAAGGCCTATTAATGTATTGCACTTCTTTGCTTTTGTATTTGTTAACAGTCAGACTGTATACTACATACAATGTTGACCTTTCATTAAATAGAAACATTTCTTTAAATTTTAAAAGTT
>PVIR01005551.1:18892-71576 GCA_004026965.1 Petromus typicus
GTTCAGGCTGGCCCTGAGCTCAGCCTCCAACTCACATCACAATCCTCCTGCCTCTGCCTCCCGAGTGCTGGGATTACAGGCGTGAGCCACCACGCCCGGCACTGTGGTATGTGGTACTGGTTGCTGCTGGGTGTGGGTCTCCACACCCAGTATTGTTATGTGGCTACCGGGGAATCGAACCCGGGCCCTTGCGCTTGCAGGACAGGCGCTGGAACCACTGAGCTAACTCCCCGGCCCGGGCTGTAAATTCTTAATGAAAACTGAAAAGTCTGATTTCACACATGGCTTTGTCACGTGTTCTGTGGTTCTTCCTTTAAGAAAGTTCTTGTGTGGGCTGAGGATTTAGCTCAGTGGTTCTGGTGGCTGCCTTGTAGGTGCAAGGACCCAGGTTTGATCCTCAGTAACCACATACACTAATACTGGGCATAGAGACTCAGACTCACCAACAATCAGTACCACATACCACAGTGCCAGGCATGGTGGCTCAGACCTGTTATCTCAGCACTCGGGAGGCAGAGGCAGGAGGATTGCTCTGAGTTTGAGGCTGAGCTCAGGGCCAGCCTGAACTACAAAGTGAGACCATGTCTCAAAAAAAACAGAAATAAAGTTATTGTGCATAGTCCTATTCCCTGAGTTTTGGTCATTGTTATTTCTATGCTAACAAATTTAATCATAACAAAATTTAAGGCCATATTTATATTTTTGAAGACTAGTACGACAGAAAACTTTCATCTCCAATTATATTGGAAATAAGACAGTTAAAAGGGTAATAATACATTGTATTTTGTAGGGTCGTGGTCACCTGTGTACTTCTCGTGTGAGAAAATGTCTTCTTCCCAGAGCTTTGAATCTAAATAAAGGGCAAAGAAATGAAAAAGCAGGGGAAAGAAGGAGAAAAAAAAAATGTAAAAAGAAACCTGACCATACAGTAGTGCTTTGGTTCATTGTTAATTCGTTCCACAATTCTGGTCGCAGCCTGATTTGGTTATGAACTGAACGATATTTTTCCATTAGGTTCAATGAAAATAAGGTTATTCCATTCTGAACAATATGAGCTTTTTAAGCACAAAAATGTGAAACAAAGTACAGGATGTTTAATACAGTATAAAGAGTGCAAATACTAACCTTATCTGAGGCAGCTTCTAGCGCAGAGGACAAGAAGCGAGATCATTGTCCCCTCCTGGAGGACTTTGGGGACTGCTCCTGCAGGGTTTCTTCTCTTCTTTGGCTCTGAAGTGCAGGGCCAGATAGGATACAAATCCTGTCTAGTGTCACTTGATTTTTCCTGCACTGCTGTTCCCTCCAGTAGGGACAGGCCATGCTACCATCCGTCAGATTCAATGCTCTGTTCATTACAGTTATGTTGTGGCACTGATTGTCAAGGAATTCCCGGCGCTCGCTCCATTTCTCCATAGTGGATTTTTTCACACCACATTATCTTGACGGGTAGGAGTATTATGTTTTATTTTTGGATATTGACAATCACTTGCACACCAGGTATTTTTCAAGGTTTTCTGTCACGCCAAGGAAGGGTCAGCAAGAATCAATATTAACATTGCCTTTGACGTATAATGACCATACAGCTTGAGAGCTAATCATGTTAGATGTGGGGAGAAAGAGTCCTCACTTTTTAGAGTAGAAGAAACGATGGCTGTGACCAATTCAGTTTTAGATAAATAAAGAGACAGAAAAGTGGAAGGATGAGAACAACGAGCTTAGGGAAGGAAACGGAGACCAGCTCAGGCAAGAGATATCAGGTGTCTGTTTCCATCGTCCGTGTCATTGTCTTGGAAGTGCAATGAATAAACCCACATCGATGGAGAAAGTGAGTGAGGAAGCAACTATGCCCTAGATAAGAAATAAGGGTGGTTCAAATGACGGTGCAACAGTGGAGCAGAGGGAGGAGACGGTCAGAAAACTACCAACAAGAGTACCAGCTGACCAAAGGGCCCGGCTTCCTCTCTTCTCCGTGCAGATAAAGCTCTTAGAGAGACTGCTGGGAGGATTTCAGTCTCTCGTGTTTCAGACCTAAGTTTGAATCCCTATCACTGAATCTCACTTAAAAACTAAAAATATATGAATATATCCTCAAGATATGCCCATTTGAGTATGAATGACTCAAATTTTCCATTCTTTATGGCAGAGTAATACTCCATTTTATAGAAAAATCACATCTTGTTTTTCCAGTCTCCAGTTGATGGACATTTGGGTTGTGAAATAAATAGGTCACAGATGTGTAAATACCGTATCTTTTCTCTGAGAACCTGAAAATGTGAATGAGTTCAGAATATATGTTAGATATTGTGAAATAAAGAATATTCAAAGGGAAAAGAGGGTAGGGGTAAGTAATGAGGGGAAAAATTGTGATGGTAATAAACAAAAGGGAAACAAAGCTTATGTATATAGGGGGTAGAGGGTGGAAGGGTGGGTAGGGGAATGTGAGAATTGAGAAATAAGTAGTGTCATATAATGGTACAAATTCCTAATGTTGAGTATGATCATGACGTGTACATAAAATGAACCTAAGATACAGGTATCAAACACTTTTTAAAAGGAAAAAAAATTAAGCAAAAAGTAAGACAAAGTATACTACTTGGATTGCTCTTAGAAATGAATTTAGTGACACTTTCTATAAAGATTCAGAGTAAATAATTTTGTGTTTGGGAGCCATATGGTAGATTTTCCATTAACTCTATTCTGGGTGTGAAAGCAGACACTGACAATAGTTAAATGAGTGAGAATATCTGAATTCCAGTGAAACCATTGGTGGGAACCGAAATTTAAATTTCACATAATTTTCAGGTGTCAGAAAATATTATTCTTCTTTTGATTTTTCTTTATTGATTTTTAAAAAAAATTACGCTTCTTTGTGTACGAGCAACACAAAACAAATAGCTGTGCTTTGCTTGTCTCTGGGACGGAACATGGGGTGGTGAAAGGGTTTGTGTCATCAATGGAAAGTTCCAGTTGGAGAACAAGGTCACAGAACATCGTGGACAGGATACTACACTTGAAAAATGGATAAGACGCTGGAGCAGACCGAGAGGAGCAGAGTCTGGAGAAACCAACGAGACAAATAACTACTCCATTTTTAGGGTGAAGAATTAGATCAGAGAAGCAAAGCTCTTCCTTACTACAGAGTTTCCTTGGAGCACTGTACCTTTAAGCAGTGCATGACTACCTTATGTTGCTTTTTAGGAATGTTCATTTTGAAATGGATAGGATCTAAAGAAAATATTCTTACTTTAATTGGGAAATGAAATCTGAACAAAGAAAATGTTTCGGGATGTCCAGAGGATGTAAGCAAACCCAGTCCTTGGGGATAGTGATTACAGGCTGCAGTGCTGGGTGCTCCGGTTTCCAGGTGGTTAGAAGATGGCTCCAAATGCTCCTGTGCTGCACGCTCTGCCTCAGCGCACGGGTGGGGGCTCTGAAGTGCGGAAAGGGTGTCCGCCCTTCTCTGGGACCGGCGAGATCCTGAGAGCGGCTGCTGCAGGAAAGGGAGCCCTGCCTCACCTTGTGTCTTTCCCTTGCCCTGTGCACCTGCCATGCTCAGTTCTGCTGTGAAACAGTCGCCTTGTACAAGCATCCAGAAGCCTCCCCAGAAGTAGAGCAGATGAAGTTCCCTGATCTTTGATTTTCAACCTTTGAGGCCATAAATGAAGTAAATCTTTTTCTTTTATGAGGCAAGCAACTTCCAGTGTTGGGTCACATTGCAACACAGAGTGACCAGGACAAAGGGGACACAGAAATGGCTGAGCTGCTGATGAGCTCCGAGGAAACAGCCTCATACGGCGCGATTCCCTCCAGGATTCATGTCAGTGAGGCCTCGGGGTGCCTGGGAAGGAGGTTCGCATCCAGGTGGGAAGTAAGAGGATTGTGTGTCCCAAGAAGAGGAATCAGCTCAGATGAGAGCAGGAGAAAACCCCCGTGCCATATTCCTTTTGCTGGTTTTGTAAGTGCACACTGGCCCCACAGGTAAATTACGACAGGTCTGAGAAGCAAGACTGCTCTCCACACCCTTCTAGACTTGGTGGGAAAATGCCATTTGGTCAGAACTCGTGTGTTGTTTTTGTAAGATTTCCCTGGGCACTGCCATAGGGTTTTATCCTACAGAAGAGAAAGACAGAGAGAGGAGCAAAGGAGGGACAGAATGGGAAAAGGAAGTGGAGGAAGAGGAGAGCAGAGAAGGAGAGAGAGAGAAATATACTTTTAGAAAACTTGTGATTTTACTGACAGTGAGGCTTAGTTGCTGCTTCTAACACTCCAGACTCCACAGACACTGGAGTACGTGCTGCGGAGGACATTGTCTGCGGTATTTCAAATTCTAACCTGCTATTATTCAGTGTCCAGAGGAAAGGTCCTAGGAGGGTCAAGCGAAGCTCTGCTCCTCAGGAGAGATCTTGCAAAAGCGTTCTCAGTGCTGCAGCGGCCTGCAGGGTGGTGACAGGTGGGGCCTGACCCGTCCTCCTCTACGGCTCAGAGACTGGAGCAGTTTAGCGCCTGAGACTCCCTGCAGCCTGTCCACTAGGGAACCCAGTGCTCACTCTCCTCTTTAAGGAGAAGCTGCACCGCAGGCATTTGGTGTGATCTTCCAGGATCTGGAGCTTTGAGAAGGCTGTGCTGATTGAAATTTTGAGAGTCTGAGTAATATTGTTTGTAACCCTGAATGTGTCTCTATTAAAACGGTGCCTCATCCTGTGGCCTGCTTACTGCTCCATAGAAATTTATACTGTCAATCCACACACCACCTGCCTTTTCCAGTGGACATGGTGATCATCACAGATCCAAGAACAGGGTGAGGGGAAGCAGAAAGGCATGCTGGGAACTGTAGGAGGGTGACCCGTCTGTTTCTCGACCCACCATCATTGGGGCTCTGTACAGATCTCTCTGTTTTCTGACTTCACATCTACTTAAAGTGAGGCTATAAAAAGTAACTGCAAAAATAAAACACTCTGAACTTGATTTCTAGGTTAGTCTTTGGGGTACATTTTTCTCAGATTTCTTCTCATGCCCAGTTCCATTTGTAACTGATGCCCCATCTAACTTGATGTTTTCCAACATATGGTCTTGGACTGATCCTTTTGGAAGGAGCTGGGAAGCATGTTAAACCATCAGAAACATTTTTATGAATGGCACATGGTTTGGGAGCCCTCCAAGTGACTCACAACTGCTAGGCTTTGCTAATTTCCACTTGTCTGGATGGCAGAAGGACAAGGACCATTGTTTTTATTACAATGATATCCAAGCATTTAGTAAATTATCCACCAATCAGGTGCCCCTCAGTGAGGGTCCTGATGGAGCCAGTAAATGGAACAGTGGATGAACTTCAAGTTCTATAGTTTTGGTCCCTCATCCCCTGAAAATTTCCACCTATTTCATTTGAATTCTGCTGGCTTCAGAAGTGTGGTCAGTAAATCAAGTTTTCACTGTGGTGGCTGCAACAGAAACAAACTAGGAGTCTGGTCCTGCTGTTCCCACAAGAAAGGGACTCTGGAGACCCTCCAGTCCTGGATAGGAAAGGGCTTTGGAGGAGGAAGTCTTTGAGATTCTCGGTCAAGCCACTGTTGTCTTTTTTTTTTTTTTGCGACAGGGTCTCGCTTTGTGGTTCAGGCTGGCCCTGAGCTCAGCCTCAAACTCATATCACAGCAATCCTCCTGCCTCTGCCTCCTGAATGTTGGGATTACAGGTGTGAGCCACCACACCCGGCACTGTGGTATGTGGTACTGGTTGCTGCTGGGGTGAGTCTCCATACCCAGTATGGTATGTGGTTACCGGGGATCGAATCTGGGCCCTTGCACTTGCAAGAGAGGCACTGAAACCACTGAGCTAAATCCCCAGCCCACACTGCTGTCTTTCTTAACAATAACTCCAAATCACAAGGACCCTGACTCTCACGGGGGGCTCTCTTGTGAACTCTCTTGTTGGAGATCTGGATAAGATGTTGAAGTAAACCATAGCATGCTTGTTTAAAGTGAAAAGAAATCTTCTCAAAAGGAATAAGCCTATGGTGAGTTTGCTAATATTTATTGTTCAGTGAGATACTTTGTGTGAGAATCTTGTACCTTGTATTAGTGTATATTGTTATGATTGTTCTATTATATTACTAGTTATAGTCTGTCTAATTTATAAATTTTATCAGAGGTGCGTACTGACAGCATGACAGGACTCTATACTTTCACATATTCTCTAGAAGTCTAGGAATGCACCCCTCACATACAGATAAGGGGGGTCTGTTGCATATCCCTTTTTCTTTAATCTTTTAATTTCTTTTTAAACCTTGATGATTTCTGTGTAGCACTTCTCCATTGCTAGGAAACAAAATAAAGTTTGTATTTGGTAATTTGCTAACGTAGAATTCTCCCAGATAGCTATGAGCATAGGCATCAGCAGAGGCCCAGTTGTGCTTGGACTCATGTACTGAACCATAGTTTGTGCTTCTTAGCCTTTTCATACTTCCCTCTGCCTGCAGACTTGAGGTTTCTATTTATTTTTATATTGTTCTGTTACTGGGCACATTCATGGCTGCAGCTTAATAACCTGAGGCATGTTTATGTTGTGCAATGAGCAAATGTGGATTGTTGGCATCACCCTGTCCTTAAGGTTTTAAAAAACCTTTTGATTGACATGTAGTACTGAAGCCCGTGAGGTGGAAGTCGCCCCAATTTTTGACGAAGCTGAGACCTTTCTGTGAGACTAGTTCATGAAGAAGATGCCGGAGGGCTCTAGGACTATCGGGGTGACTTGGTCACCCCAGGTCATAGGGAGCTTCTAGGACAACCTGAGCACTGGTCAGCGAATCTGACCGGCTTTTTCAGATGTTCAGAAGACTCAAACCTGCTTGTACTCAGAAGTGGTTCTTCCTGTGGATACTTCCTGGATGGCACAGTGGGGAAGGCAGGCTGGAGCGAAGGAGGGTGAGCAGCACAACAGATTGGTCGAGATTTTAATTTTTTCATCTTCCTTTGAGTGATTCAGAAACCAAAGAGTGACTATTCAGATATGTGTTTTTCACCCCCCTGTCTAGAGCAAAGTCTTTTCCGTTTTTTTTTTTTTTCATCCCTTTCTGACAATTTGTAGCTGGCATTGAGTACTTTGAATGTAGTGTTTTGATTTGAATGATGACAGGATATTTCTCGAAACTGATTTACTTTATGCCAGATATAAAATTGGATTTTCAATGGTTGAAGCAGATGGAAAAACCTATGAAAAAATATCAGAGTGGCACAAAGAAGGCCCAGGGGCTGTGAAATCCAGCTGCTTTCAGAGGGGAGTGGGGTGGTTTCCTCAGTCCTTACCTCAAAGCCAAAGGAGAGGAGAATTATCCAGGTCACTGAGAGGTAGATGGGCCAAGCAGTCCTGTTTCCTGAAGACACACTGAGCTTCTTGCCTTCCTCCCAGGCCTCGTGGTGTCCCAGACTGTCCCTTTTGTCATCTTCTATTGCACAGCCTTACCCTCCTCCTGCTCTCTCTCTGACGTGCCTTTCCAGCCTGTTCTCTCCACCTGATCATTTTGTTTTTTCTCCTCCTCTCCCCTGGACCCGCCTTCACCTCTTTACTGTCCCATCCTGCCTCCTGACCAGGGACCCTTGTCAGTTGGATTCTTTGGCACCAACAAGGAGCAAATGCATGGTGACAAAGGGGAGTAGAGAAGGAGGCTCTTGGGCTCCTCCCTACGCAAGGCCAGACTTGGATTGCAGACAGTCTGCAGGTGGGGAAGAGAGGTCTGAGAACAGAGTGGACAAGAATTCATTCTGTAGGATCCTCAGACAGGGAGTCTGAGCCTCAGCAGCTCAACAGAGACCCGCCCTGGAGCAGCTTTCAGTGGCTCAGAGTGAGACGCTGGTGGATGACACGTAGTACGTCCCACTTCAGTGGGCTGGATGCGGCCGCACCTTGCTCTGCATCTGCAGAGACAGCGCTGAGCTGAGGGCCATCGGGTAAGCAGGCAGTTGTCAGGTTATCGTGTTGGAGTCGTGAAGCCAGATAGGAGGCAATCGTGTTTAACTACTGAGGCTGAGTGGATGGTTCTCCGGGGCTTGGAGGTGGGAGGGAGAGCATAAGGAACTAGTGTGTTTGGAGCCAGATGCAGAAGTTTTGCAAGTACAACCAGGGGTGTCCAGATTTGCCTCATGGAAATAGGATGACAATGAGTAATATAAAAGGAAAATCATCATATAAGATTGTGTCTTACCAAGATGACCTTTGTTGGGCCAGGGATTTGGCTCAGTGGTTCTGCTGCCTGGCTCACAAGTGCAAGGTCCTGAGTTTGATCCTTGGTTTAAAAAAAAAAAATCACCTTTATTGTGATGGCAGATGGGCTGGGTGTGGGTCAGTGTGTTGGTGGAGTATGGTTCCAACCTCTCAGACACACAATTTACAACTGATTCATTATAATTTTCCACCCATTTTGGAGGTAGAAAATTCAAGCAGAAAACTTAGACTTAGGAAACTATCTATTTCTGTCATCATTGTGATGTGTGCTCTACACTGAACCTTGAGTGATACTCTTGCCAACATATGCATTAGCCTGGGGCTAGCCACGAAGCTAACAGATAGCAGCCCCAATGTTGAGCAATGGTCCATCTGTTTGCTCTCTCCCTTAATAATCACAGCCACCACTTAGTCATCCAGCAAATGCAAGCAGATGGCCTGCCACTCACCCGGACCTAAATTAGAAGTAGCATTGAAAAGGTGAACAGTGAAGCTGGAGTAGCTGCCTTCGAGGACTTTGTGCACTGGTGGAGAATGTGTTGCAGTTGAGAGCTCTTTCGTCCCCTCGGCTGCTCCCGGTCATGCTCTAGACAGGATGTTTTAGGATCCTCTGAGAGACTGGGCCGCAGAGGTGGAGGGAGGTGGGCACACGAGGCACACGAAGGCATTTGCTCTTTGTTAGCTGTTACTGTTGTTTTTTAACCTCTACCTCGGTGGAAGCAGAACTTCTTTTCCATTTCTAATGCCTCATTCTACGGAAGGAAATTCCACTAGCAAAAACCCACTGCTCCTTCTCTCCCTCCCACGGAAGAGTGACCTGAGGTGAAGGCGGCGTGGGAGGAGAAAGTGAACACCCCTCATCCCTTCTTGCTTCCTTCAGCCTGTGACTGAGCCTCACGCACACCTGGAACACGGGGCAGGGAGAGGAAGAAAGGAGCAGACTGGCTTTTGTGACAAACCCATTCTCTTGATAGCAAACCCACTCCTGGGGTGATAGCAATGATTTATTCTTGAGAGGAGAGAACTCATGGTTGAATAATTTTTTGAGAGTTTTCACTCTCACCGTTGCTGCCCTGGGGACTGAATTTTTCATAGGTGAACTTCGCAGCACGCATCAGAGACCTTGAGCACATCTGGAAGAGGTATCACTGGGGGCTCTTTCCAAGGAAAGGAAATAGAAACTGAGGCCACACAAGAGAGAAGACAAAAATAGCAATACAAGAAAATGCACTGTCTCAGTGCTAAGATGGGGAAACAGATTTGGCTCTAGGGATATGCACTAATTTAAGAAGTGTGTGATTTATAAGAAATGCTGCTAATTCCAAGTTATGGGATTTTTCTACCCACCCTACAGAAAATCTATCTACTCAATCCCTGAGTGAATCCATGAATATATAAGTAATGTATAAACAAACAAGCAAACATATAAGTAGGCTTGGATTTGAAAATTTTCATCTACTAATTTATATATACTCTTGCTTCACTACAAACTAGAGGCTGAAGTATACTTAAGAAGAGGGACTTTTGTTTGATTCTTATTAATATTGAACAAACAGTTTGAATTCACATACTTCCCCTTTTACAAAAGAAAAACAAGTTCTAGTTTTCTTTCCTCTCAATTCAACTGGGCCCTGACAAGGTAAGGAATCCTCATGTAGACCTCTACTTCTGGAGGTGACCCCTGTGCCCTGCCATTTGGAGTATCTGGGCCACTGGTTCAGCACCATGCCCAGCTCTTCCTCTGCAATAGCACTGACATATTTCTGGGTACCAAACATTAGAAATTAATATTGCAATGCAGATAATTTTGTCAATGTAAGAGGCAGGGAAGGTTGCAGTCTCATATTTGGTAAAAGGTCGGTAGAATGGGGCAGGGAGACAGGAGCCCTGCATCAAATCATCAAGAACTCAGGGAGTTTCTAGAGACCCAAATTAATCCACCAAGGAGAGAAGTGAAAGACTGAGCCAACCACGGCTTCTTTGAAGATTTTCATCTCCATAGCTCAGTGTAAGCTCTAGCAGAAGACCAACTCAGACGGCCCATAAGATCCCTGCCCAGTACTCTTCAAAACTGGCAAGGTCATGAGGAACAAAGGAAGTTAAGATTGTCATGGACTAGAAGAGAACGAGGAGACATTATAAACACAACACGGTGGTGCCTGGGTTGGTTGCTAACGTACAGAGAACCGTCCTGGACTGGGTCATATTCCACCCCTCAAACATGCACATCCACCAAGAAGCTGTGAACATGGTCTGATTTGGAAATAGGGCTTTTGTAGATATAATAAAGTTGAGTGTACTTTGTGTGGCGATGGCCCTGAGATCATTGTGACTCATGCTAAGAGGAGGAAGAGACACAAGTGAGGAAAGAGCAGCACAGAGGCGGGGCCAGTGACTAGCATGATGGACAAGCTACAGGAGCTGGCTGGAGACCACCGCAAGGCAGAAGGAGAGATGCACAACTCCTCCCTAAAATCTTCAGAGGGATCATAAGCGCAGCTCCAAAATTATAAGAGAACAGATTTAAGCTCCCCAGCCTGTGTGTGTGTGTGTGTGTGTGTATGTGTGTGTGTGTGTGTGTTTATAATAGACCCAGAAAAGTACTTCAAAATATTAATTGGGATAAATAATGATATCCAGATAAAGGTAAGGGTTTAGTAAGTAAAAAATATTTTGATTTTGGTTCCTTTCTTTGACAAATTTACCAATATAAGATGTGATCAGTAAAGTAGCCAAGAGTTACACCAGTGGGCTGAGTGCTGGTCTTCTAAGTTTTTCATAAATAGAAAATTATTCCAAAATGTTAATTTTAAAAGGGAAATTTGAAATAGACTTTCTTTGGAAACAGCATTCCCATGTCACCTTTTTAATGCTATATATTGTGAAATAGAAAATGCTCAATGTAAAATAAGATGAAAGGGGACAATGTTGAGACTGTAACAAAAAAGTAAGGAAACAAATTTTATATATATGGGGGGGTGGTAGGGTGGGTGGGGCTATGGGAAAAAATGAGAATTAAGTTGTGTCTTATACTGGTACAAATCCCCATTATGGAGTGCAATCATGAGGTGTATATTTAATGTACCAATAAAGATAATTAAAAAAAATGGAGACAAAAAAATTTTTTTTAAATCTTTATTGATACATTACGAATACACATCATAATTGCATTCAACATTGAGAGTTTGTACCAGAATGTGACATGACTTGATTGTCATTTTTCCCCTTTCCCCCTGCCCTGCAACCCCCCATCCCCTATATACACAATCCCGTGTCATCTTTAAACCATCACCTCCCTAACCCTGATCTCCTTCCCGGCCCGTGAGGTGGAAGCAATAATAGCTCTGCTCAGAACTGTGAGCTTAAGACACGCAGTGCTCACGGAGTGTTCAACAAGGTGCGTCCTGTCCCACTTTGACCCTGCCACTCACTAGGTCCATTTGCCGACCCTCCAGCCAGGTCACAGTCAACATGGCTCAACTGTGTCTCCACCTGTGTTGTCCTGGGGAACGTTAACAAAGAAAAGCACAGAACCCTCAGGGCACTGCTGGGTGTGTGGGGCTGGGTGTCAGCTTTCCCAGCGGTGTCACCTTTCAGTTTTCCAAAGATCCATCTAACTCTTGTCATGTATTGAATTAAATCCAGCTACCCTGAGAATTAGTGTTTGCCACGTTTCCCTGAGATGATTAACCTTAACCAAAGGGAAACTGAGTCAGGTGAGGGCAGATACGATGCTTTCTTCATCTCTTTTTTAAACATGCCTGTGACACTGTGCTTAGGCGCAGTCCAGGCAGGTAGTTTAAGACCTGAGCTCAGACACTGGTGATGCCTCACTGGACAACTTGGTTATACTCGATGACCCTCCATTCTCCCATGTGCAAGAGCAGAAGAAAAACATCTTCTCTTACAGTTTAAAAGATCTTCTACACAGCATGACCAGATCCCTGAAAACTTACTCCCACTTGTGCCTGCATTCTCCAACACATGCAACATATGCAGAAAACTGAGTCTTAGGTCCTCACCCACAATGAGTGCTGAGGGAGTGTATGTGAGAGCTTCTGTGTGTATGTGTATATGAGCTTGTATGTGTGTGAGCTTGTGTGCGTGTGAGCTTCTGTGTGTATGTGTGTGAGCTTGTGTGTGTGTGAGCTTGTGTGTGTGTGAGCCTGTGTGTGCATGTAAACTTGTGTGCATGAACACTGCCAACAACTAGGAGCACTCGAGCTGCTTGGGGAAGCAACTTTGTACTGACAGGGACTCTGGGGATCAAGAAAGGTCCAGATTGCACTAAGATCATGGCGCACGACTATGGCAGAGAAGGGCATGTGACTCCAACAGAGGTGAGGCTAAAATGTTATTCTGAAACAGAAACTGAACCCTCAGTAATTAAAGGGGTTCCACAAAGGCATTGAGGTTTTTGAGTGGTGAATGTGGTACCACTTTCCTTTGTGTTTTTACTCAGTTTTTGTATTTTTCTCTGGTTTCTCAATACCATCTAGTAAAATCTTTAATAGAGAACCGTGAGGGTGGTGAACATTGTCAGTCCAGTACTCGGGAGGCCGAAGTAAGAGGATTGCCCCAGGCCGGCCTGGGTCGCATACTGAGTTCAAGGTCCTCCTGAGCTCCATAGCAAGACCTTGACTCAAAAATAAAATTCTCAAATAGCACATTTGGTTTGCTCTTAGAGTCAGGTGTTTATACCTAGCATTTCAGGGAATGTTAGTTGGGAGAACTGTCAGACTTCTGGGCAGTGAGGATAAAGGCAGCAAAGCCAGGAGGCTTTGATTAGAACAGGATGCTCTGCCAGAAGACGGTGGCTGCAACTTCAAGTAAAGACTAAAAAGGCCCAGTGATCCCAGAGTACTGGACCCTTCCATCCTAGCCACACAAAACTGTGCACTCAGGGAAGCACCAGAAATCTTTCATCTCAGCCCTGTTATTCACACTAGGGAGCAGTGGGCAAGTTCTTTCTGACATGCAGTTAATGTAAGAAGTAAGCTGAGAAACACATTAGGGTTTCCAAAGGCCGTTTTGAATATCAGCTGTTGTCTCACTGGATCCTCGAAATGGTCCTTCAGTTTACAGTTTTTATCACCCCTGTGCAATTCAGGTAGATAAAAATATAAGATGCATTCTCAGAGCACTGACCAAGGAGAGACCGAGTTGATATAGTGGAGCTGCACTGCAGCCCAGTCGTACTGGTTGCAAGATCAATATTCATTCTTTTCTTTATTCAATAAACCATACTAAGTACCTCTGATTGAAAAATCATAACACTGTACTAAGACACTTGTTTTCTTGAAAGACCAATAATTACAATCTAAGAAGTACATTTCCAGGGCACACCAATGCTGCGGGGCTCTAGCGTGGACACAGCGGAAGTTCACAGGCCTGGTCCCTCCCACCCCATCCGACCACCAGGAGGCGCCCCGAGGAGAATTCCATCACACTTGGGGGCAGAGGTGGCTTGATTTCATGTGACCTCAAGTTAAATAGCTTTCACTAATGCAAATTTAATTGGGGTCCTTTTAATCCTTAGAAGTGATTTTCTTCTCAGCAGGCTGGTGGCAGTTCTGAGGGTGCAACTGTGCTTTCTGGGGGAGGGTCGGCATCTCAAGTCCCTTGGGAGGATCCCAGGAATGTGGCAGGAGGGAGGACATTCTTTAGATGACAACTAAAATCTGAACTAATCCTCACAAAAATGGGTCAGGATAAGAAATGGCTAGGATTACCACACCTACCCCTTAGGGTCCAGAAGAATCTCAGAACACACTCTACCCAGTAAAAATATTTTGGGGATAAGGCAGATGAGATTGTAATTAGAAAAAGCAAATGACAAAGTCTCATTCTTAAGATAGCTCTCAAAACTGAGCTATAAATTTCACTCTCAAGCTCAGAGCATGTGAGGTGGAGAGTGAATGTGCTTGCTTCGGCATCACTTCCAAATATGGTGATTGTTCTTTCCTTTTCTGAATACCCAAGAGAGGACCCTCCTCGCCTATCAGCAGAGAAAAACTTGAGGGCTTTCTCCACAACAGCTGCTGCAGAACTGCATCGTCAGACCTTCCTACGAAAGGGATTTGGCTTCTGTTTCTAAGCAGCAGTGAGAGAGAATGCGTGTCTTCTCACCGTTACACCGTGCTGCTATCAGACTGGTTCTGGGAGCCTGGCTTTCAGTGCACGTTGGCTGCTGCTGAGATGGCGCTGCTGACGTAGGTGCTGAGCAGAGTTCAAGGGATCCCCGACTGACCGGGCTCCCGAGCTTCACCAGCACGTCTGGCTTTAGATTCAGCCACCCCGTGGGCATCCTGCCCCCTCCCGTCTTCTCTACACAAGGTGGTGCCTGTGAGCCTGGCCCACCTACGCCATCCTTGTGGGAGGCCTTTGATTTCTCTCTGTGAATCATCTGGTCTAACTTCTTCCAGGTTTTTACTCTCTAGCTTCTTTTTTTAAAACTTGAAATCTTTATGGGTACATTACATATACACAGCATGACTGCACTCCACAATGGGGATTTGTACCAGTATATGACACAACTTAATTCTCATTTTTTTCCATACCCCTATTGACCCCACCACCCCTATGCCCTATATACATAGACTTTGTTTCCTTTCTTTTTTGTTATAATCTCATTGTTTCCCCTTCACTCCATTTCACTTTGAGTATTTTCTATTTCACAATATATAACATACATTCTAGAACTCATTTACATCTTCATTTTCTTATACCAAAGAAAAGATACAATATTTACACATCCCTGACCTATTTATTTCACTTATGAGGACGTCCTCAAGGTACGTCCATTTAGGCATAAATGATTCAAACTTATCATTTTTATGGCAGAGTAATACTCCATTCTATAGAAGAACCACAGCTTTCTAAACCAGTCTCCAGTTGATGGACATTTGGGTTGTTTCCAAGATTTAGCTTCTTTTTGACTCTGAGCAGTAAGCTCAGAATGGCAGACAGGTCTGTCTCCCTTTCTCTCTTCTGGTCTGGAGGCCAAGCCGTTTGGGGCAGCTCGACAAGTTCTTGCCAGCTCAGCAGCAGAGAGTGGCTTTGGGACACATGAAGGAAAGAGGAAGGAGGCTCCACATCTGGGTTTCAGCCTCATTAGATTGCACGAGTGGATTTAGAGTTGGAGCATGAAGGAGAGGGGCCAGTCTGCAGGGGCTGTGCCCCTGGACTCGGCGCACATTCACACGAGCAGACTGCCTGGCGATGTGGAAGGCTTGTGCCTTCACCGGTGTGGCTTCTGGAGGCCACACAGGTCGCCTTCATCTGTTCTTTTTCCAGCATCCTCTGGTCCAGTACTACAAGAACACCAGTTGCCAGGGGACCCACACATGAGCAACACGCCTGTTTCAGGTGTTCTAGGTTTCCAAGCACATTCCCAAGTCCAACCCTTGCTGCCATGGCAAGCGTGGCTCTGCTAAGACACAAAGTACAGTCTTTGATGTTCACATAAGACAGACAGGGCTTTGATTTTTCCAAATCTGTCTTGATGGAAGAAAAATAGATGTCATGCATCTCTTGTTTGGGATGTGGGCTTTTCTTGTCCCATCACAGGTGTGCCTGGCACTGACAGCCTTTGAGTGTTCCCTTCTTTCTTCTGACTTTGACTTCTGTGACTCGGAGTCTCCAGGGTGTGAACCCTCACTTCCCGCATCAGCCAAATAAAACCAAAGTGGCTGGTCCCCATAAGCCTTCTATCTGGCTTTGAAGATGTAAATGAATTCTAGAATGTATGGTAGATATTGTGAAATAAAAAATATTCAAAGGGAAATGAGGTGTAGGGGCAAGTAATGAGGGGAAAAATAATGTAATAGTAATAAAAAGAAAATGAAACAAAACTTATTATGTATATCAGGGGTGGGGGTTATAGGATGGGTAACGGAATGGGAAAAAATGAGAATTAAGTTGTGTCATATACTGGTACAAATTCTCATGAGTGTTAAGTGCATTCATGATGTGTATACATAATGTACCAATACAGATTTGAAGTTTTAAAAAAGCAGTGGCAGAAGTCCTACACCTAAGAGGATTAGCATGCTATAGGCAATGGGATCATGGCTTCCTTCCAACTGAGCCCGAAGCCAGGACTGAGCAGGGGTGGAGGCAAGCACCCTTCAGTTGCCTTCAATGCTGCTATAATTTGAAGGAAAATTGTAGATAATACGATGAGACAGATGCTGCCTTTGGAACAGAGCTGTTGGACTGTGGCTCATCAACACCTCCAGCACAGACTTTGTGGGCCACACTGGTCAGCAGTAACAAAATGGCCTTTCCAGCCCTTCCATAATGCTGCTAGACATCGTGAGAGCATCAGCTGGGCTCAGCATGTTCTTGAGAGCAGGGGTGTCCACCCCTACAAGGGTTCTCCATGACTACAGTTGTTGCAAAATTAGATGGAAAGTCTTGAGAACTGGTTTGGACTTATTAAGCTTCTACCAAATGGCTCATTTGATGCTACTGGGCTTCACTGGGAGGATGCCCAGGGGAAATTTCAAATTTAGTTTATTCTAGCGCTGCATTTCCTTCTCTTCAAGAATTTTGAAGAAGAAAATAATAAAAGAGAGAAGCACAGGAAGGATATGGCTTAGACATGATGTTGAGAGTGGCTTGGTCTTTATCTGCATGCTATGGGGTCCTGGGGCTGTTGGGCTGGTTCAAAGGGAAAAGGTAGAGGGTAGCTGTATGAGAGAAGGGGAGGCAGACTCCATTGGCCTTGCTAAGCCTGCCAAGTATCCCATGAGTCTGAAAGCCCTCACCTTGAGGATATCCTCATAAGTGAAATAAATAGGTCACAGATAGGTACATATTGCATTTTTTCTCTGGTATGAGAAACTAAAGATGTAAATGAGTTCTAAAATTGTATGTTATATATTGTGAGATAGAAAATGCTCAAAGTAAAATAGGGTGAAGGGGAAAAAATAATGAGATTATAACAAAAAAGTAAGGAAACAAATTTTATGTATATGGGGGGGCGGTAGGGTGGGTAGGGCTATGGGAAAAAATGAGAATTAAGTTGTGTCTTATACTGGTACAAATCCCCATAATGGAGTGCAATCATGATGTATATATTTAATGTACCAATAAAGATTTTTTAAAAAGTGGGAAGAGATCTTAGGGAACTTCGATGGCTAAGGAAACCTCTTGGAATGCACACTAGGAATCCTATCTTATGCTTTCTCAGATTCTGTTCTCTCCAACACAGATTAAGTTGCTCTAATAATTTTTCTGGAATAATCTGAAATTATAAATAATATCCTGAATAACATTTTCACAGAGGAAAAGATGAGATTCTACAGAAATTTAAAAGGAAATAAGTGTATAGGGAAACAAAGTATAGCTGGATCACATCATTTCATGAGGCAGCTACAGAAAGGGATCCTATTTCTGGTTTGTATAAACTTCACATCTTTTAGATAAGTCTGTTTTGATTCCCCAAAAAGCTGTTTACCCAAAAGGGTGCTTGCCATTTTGCTGGCCCTGTTAATAACAAATGCTATGGCACATAATAGGTGTTCAGTAGTATTTCCGCTTTTGAAGATTTTTCTTTGACTTTCATTATTTAGTTCATGAATATTTAAATAAATCAACAGGAGGAGGAAAACACCTTCAACACTGATATTGGGAGCCTGGCCAGTGCACAGTGAGGGTGTCAGATCCATGCTGGTCTGTCTCCCTCTGATGCCTGCCTCCACTCTGAGTTTGTCTCCCATGATTCTGCCATCCCTCCCTGCCTTGGAACCAGCCAACTACGGACTGAAATGCGAGCCAAAGTAAACTGATTCTCCCTTAAGATGTGAGCTTTTGATATTTTGTTCCCACAGCAAGGGGAGTAACAGAACACTGTCTTAAACCACAGAAATAATACAGAAAGGGCTGGGGATGCAGCTGAGTGTGAAGGTCCTATGCTGGATGTCAGATACTGCAAATAATAATCATCATCTCAAAGAACAAGGGAGAATAACCAAAGGGTATAGATCTACTCTTTGGTTGCTAAGTAACGAGTGATCACAACTTAACATTGAAAACCAGCATCTATCTAGAGCTCTTAGCTCTGTAATTCAGGGGTTCAGCAGCCCAGTGCGGTTCGTCAGTTAGAGATCTGCAAGGCTCACATTGGACTGTCAAGAGACTTTCCCTCGGTGGTTGTTCTCTGGTGACTGGGAAGGTCTGCTGTGCAGTGCACTGGACACTGGCCGCTCTCAGCGCTGGGGCTGCAGGACTGAGGAGACCCCCTGTCTACTAGTGGGTGGCAGCTCTCACTGCCCTCAGCCTCCAGAGGCCACTCTGCTTTTAGGTCCTTGAACCCCGATTCCCTCCATCTCAGCAACAGAAGACCTCACTGACATCAAAGCCTGCCCTCTGACTCTCGCTTCTATTTCTGGCTAGAGAAATACTGTTCTGAAAGGCATTGGATTTGAGTTCATAAACATGAGCACTTTCAGTTCACTCAAAGAAAACTGGTTGGGAATCTTCACTCCACCTGTGAAATCCCTTTTGCTATGAAATATAACCTGGTCACCAGGTAACATCACATTATTCTCACAGTATTGGAGAGTGGCTGGACATCCGGCCCAGGGTCAGTACAGAGTTCTGATCAATCATTCAAAGATGGCTTTGTTCGATGTAAATCCCTCATTTGATCCAGAGTTCCTCCTTCCAGATATCTCCCCAACTTAGAGTCATCACATTACAGTGACACATGCACACCCACGTTTCTAGAAGCACCATGCACATAGCTGAATCTTGGAAGTGGCCTAACTGTCCATCGCTAGATGCATAGATAAAGAACATGTGTTCACACATGATGGAGAACTACTCTGCCATGAGGATAGACTTGGACTATTGTAGGGAAATGGATGTACAGAGAGACTATAATGTTAAGTGAAATAAACCAGACACACAAGCTTAGATGTGTGATTTCTCTTACCCGAGTAACTTAATATATAAATAAGGAGAAAAATAAAAGATAAATAATAGGAAACAAGGAGATACATCTTTGACATATGGGAAGAGGGCCAAGAGATGGAGGAAGAAGGCAAAGAAAAAATAATTGGGATGTGCTATGCACATGGGAAAACCTTAAACAAGAAATACCATCATTACTGATTGCAAGTAGGTACTAATCAAAAATAAAAACTAAAAGAAAAATAGATTTGAGGGCCACATCTACAAAATCCCAGTGCCTAGCACAATTTCTACCAAACTGTGGATTGATATATAGATTGTTAAATAGACACAGATGACTCTTTGTAGGACATATGTTTTAAAATTTCAGTTTTTATGAAGAAAATATTTTTGCCTTAGTCAGTATTTACCTCACTCCCCTGTAGGCTAGCAAGACACATCGTGTACCCAGGACAGACGACACTGGGTGAGGAGATGAGTGGGTGAATGAATGGATAAAAGGGAGAATTGTCCACTTAGGCCTCACTAATAATCGCTTCAGATAGCTAGGTATCAAGTATAGATTTTTGGGGAAAGATGTTGGTAACCACCCATTGGTAAGGTTTTGGTTTTGATTGGGCCCCTGGGCCTCCTGTTTTTAAATTACCTTGGGAATTTGTTCCACTATGATCAGCTTCCACTAAAGAGAGCTGCCCTTGCTTACCCGACTTCCAGATTGGAGGAAGATTCACAAGATCAAAGGACAGCTCTACCTGAGCGCCCAGTGAGGACCTGAGCGAAGGCTCATTATGAGGCTTTTTCTTTGACAGGGACCCAGGCCTGGCCAGGCTGCCACATAATTGAGCACCTGCTGCCTCACAGCTAATGGAATCTAGCTCACAAAAAAACCAATGGCTTCTAACACAGCATGAAAAAACTCACAGCTCTGACCCACGATCATGGGAAAGCCTCCTCACTGCTTTTGAACCTTTCTCTCTAAAGGCCAGGTCGGTGCATGCTGGAAGGAAGTGAAGTGGGTTCACATCAAAAGATGGAAGCCTGGGAGGGATCCATGGCGTCTGGGCAGGGAGGCAAGGGAAACCGGAGGAGAAATGGGCCCTGGTGCACTCGGCCAGGCTAGCTGCCAGCAGCACGGGAGGGTGACCAGGCCTGGCTGTGCACCGACCTAACTTGGCCAAGAGCCGGAAGCTGAGGGGTCTGATGATGGGTTCCTCCCTCAGGTCTTCAAAGAGAACAGTCATAGGAGACTGATTTAGGGCTCAAGAAAGAAACTACACATAGAGAAACCAGTGAGCTGGTCCCAGAGCCCTGTGGAAAAGGCGACTTTTCTCCCTCCTCACCTCAGTGTAGAAGCTTTCCAGGGGAACACCATGGGGGGCAGCTGGAGACATGAGGTCAGACCTCGCAGCGGCAGGGTCACTCTGCCATCGTCACGCTGATCCTGCAACTTCTCCCTCTCCCGGCCCCTGCTCTGACCCATGACAGGGAGACTCACATGGCGCCTCCTTTTCTAAATCTTTGTTTGTTTCTCTGACTTTTTACAAACTATGACAAAGGATGCTATAACGTTATTTTGATCACTTCTAAGGCTTCGGTTCCCATTGTTGTTGACCATCATCACCGTCAGTATCCAGAACTTTTCATCATTCAAAATTGAAACTTTTTGTTATTTATTATTAAGTCAAAACAACAAAAAATTAATCTCTGCAGTGAAAAACACCATTGGAATGCTCAGATGTGTCACGTCAATAATGCTCTCACGTACACTATTTCTCTTGTTAAATAGAGACTTAGAAAAAGTGAACTCCAGGCCCGATATACCTTTTCTAGTGAGGGAGAGGAGCTGTTTTAGAACTTGTGTGTGAGACTCCGAGGCAGTGACCTTTCTCGTCAGAGCGTTCAGTGAAGGGAGGTAACGGAGGGAGGTGCTCACTGAGTAATCGTCTTCTGAGCTGCTCACACCGCTTCTCTGTCTTAGGTTCTAACTGTAGTCAGCTTCGTGATGACCGAGCAAAACGTGGACTGAGACAGCAGCCCATAATCTCCACTCTCAGGTGTCATTTCGGGCACCGAGTTTCCTCCAAGTGGAGACCAAGAGGTGCTATTTTGGGAGAGCACCTGATGAGAACTTTAGGACAATCCCCAGATGCATCAGAAAGGCCCAGCAACATCACCACTTAGCTGGATGATCACGGACAAGTTCCGTAATCCCCTCATCTTCACCGGGGGTAAAACCAATGCCAACTTTCTAGGATTGTTAGGAGTGCTTCAGTATCTCTACTGGAATGTTAAAATACACGCTTCAAATTGAACAGGGTGGTCTAAGTTCAACATAATTATTCTGATTTCCACCTCTGAAGTAGTCCTTTGAGGATTGAAATAAATAGCAACTTCATACTTTAAGTTGCTCAGTGGAAAAACAAACAAAAAACAAGTTTTCTCCACTTTCCCCCACGCATTATAGGCATTTACAAAATGTTGTTTCCTCAATGTTATACTAATGTACACAAAACCTAACTGCTTCTCTTTTTGACTGTGAAACCTGACTCAACTTGCCTCATTCCTTGCTGGATCATCCGGGCTACCTGTTGACTCTCCTTCCTTCCTCCTTTGATGCCCCAGCAGTTCTCGGCGGGCTTGTCCTCTGCTGGCCCTGCTGGGCTGACTCTTGCAATAGATCTCCATGCATCATCTTCCCTGTCCTCTTCAACACTTGCTTCCCAAGTCATTCATTGTGGAAACCCTTCTCAGACACTATGAGTTCCATCCCCAGCTCTCCACCTGTCACACCCCCACAGTACACATGCATACATTTACACATACACACGTGTACGCATACACACATGTGCACATATATATGCATAAACGTACAAACATACACATACACACATGTACACATGTACACACACGTACACACATACATATACACAATACACCTGGACACAAACATACACACACATACATACACACACGTACACACATAAAAACACAAACACACATGTATACAAATGAACACACACGTATACACATATGCATACACATGTACACACATGTACACACACACACTCACACACACTCACACTTCTTGTCCTTCTCCAGTTGTTTTTCTCTTAGTAATATAAAATCTTCATTTCTAGGGTAATTGTTAAGTGTTTGTGGCTTTGTGTTGGGCTTGTTTTATTTTGTAGTACTGGAGATTGAACTCAGTGCCTTTGTACTGACCAGCATTCCCAGCCCTTTGTCTATTTTTCACTTTGTGACCATCTTACTAAGTTGTTAATTTGCTCAGTCTAGATTCAAACTTGTGATGTCCTGGCCTCAGCCTCCTGGAGTGATGAGATTACAGATACACACCAACACATGGGACTAAATATTTGCATTTAAGTGGTTTGTTCCTTCATGCTGAAATATAAATTGCACAAAATCGTGCATTTTGTCTGTTTTGGTCACTTCTCTCTCTGTCAACCAGGGAGGGTATTTCTCCTTGGCATGATCAGTATTTTGGCAGGACAGTTCCTTGCTGTAGAAGACTTCCCCGTGTGCTATATGGTGATCAGCAACGTCCCTGGATTCTACCCACCAATCCCAGCAGCACCTTCCCAGTTATGATGTGAAAACTGTGACTGAACATTGCCAAATGTTCACTAGGAAATGAAATCCCTCCCTCTGAGTATCACTGATCTAAAATAATGCTGAACAGACAGCAAATGCTTAGTAAACATTTATTGAATGAATAAATTAATATTAAATGAGTTAATATGCCTAAACTATGGAGGAGTGCTTGGCACATAACAAATACAGAAGAAATGCTGATTACATTACTTATGATGAATAAGTTATCATTGTTGCTGTGTTGTTGTTGTCTACATCTAGAACAAGTCATGGAGATAACCAAACTATTATAAGGAGCCTTCAGAGTTGATAAAAGTTTCCCTTTTAAACATAATTATTTTTAAAACTGCAACAGAAAACTTATACTCTCAAGTGTCAACACATCGAATATCATCAATTCATTAAATTGTGCTGCCATTTTAACTTGTTTTTGCACAGGACTCGAAGGATAGCATCTTCTGCCATCATTGTGCATAATTTTAACTTCTTGTAAATGTGACACTGGTTAGGAAGGTTGCGGTTTGGCACAGATGCTTATTTTTATTCTTATCTCTTCTTGTTGGCTCATGTACAACTAACTGTTCAAGTAAGTATGCTATGGTAAGACTCTACCAAATGCACACTGATTTAATCTGCCCAAATTCAACTGTATGAGCTTGGCCAAAAATGGGGAAAAGCATACTTTTCATCCAATATGGGCCCCTAAATGCAAGCCAATTACTTCATCTGCTATTCAACTAAAGAAGCAGCAATCTGTTCCACCCTAGAGGGACAAATGGCCACCGCCGACTTCAGTGGAAAGATGGGTTACTATACACATGCCAACCTGCCATATTTGGTGGGAAATTTGGGATATTTTCATGGGAAATTTTGACATTGTACACTTATAATTCAGTCTAGCCTATAATCTTGAAAATAATAGGTCTTTAAAAGAACAGCATTCTGAAGTAACTCATTTGGTGGTAAATATTGAGAGGTTATTTTCAGTCATTGTTTTTCTTAAAACGGAAATGCCATGAAATGTGACTACAGACACATGTTAATTAGGCAAAAGACACATACCTTCATAAAATATGAACATTTTGAGTTTGAAAAAATATCTGACCATGTAGTTTCTGGAGAAAGATTATAGATTAGGAAGTGGTTGTCACTTTCCTTGCTTGATTCTGACCCTGACATTTGACGGAGTTATTACTTTAGATTATAGTAAATTACCATTCAGCATCCCACTCAAAAGATATTTCCTGCTCCTTCCTGCAGGTCATAAAGGAACCAGTGAATGGAGTACAAATGGAGCATATTACTACTTAACATTGATTATTGCAACTCCATTGGCTTGGGATCTGCCTGTGGGACAGGTGAGGGTACATAGTGGTTGTGTCTGAGTGGGTCATGGGGTGACCTTAGGTACCATACCTTAGCCCTGTCCCCTTCCTCTCTGATACTCCTTCTTGATCTGCTTCCTGTCTGCCATGAACTAAGCTGTTTTGCTTCACCACATTCTTCCACCATGATGCTCCTGCCTTAGAGCTAGATGACCATGGACTAAATCCCCAGGGAGCCCAAGACAAAGTAAAGTTCTCCTCCTCTAAGTTGTGTGTGTTATTGTGTCCCAGAAACAAAAGAGCAGACTATGCACATGTGATACCATACAAGTTTCCGCTTCAGTTGGAAGTCCATACAGACTGATTCTACTAAGCACTAAGGCTTATTTATTATAATGATTGTGATCACCCTCATTGTCAGGGCTGCTGGTCCATATCTGAAGGCAAATTTCTTCTTAGTCTCAACATTTCAGTCACAGTTTATTTAAAGAGGATTCTGAGATTGCAAGTCAAACTCTTCAAAACTGTCAAACCTGCTCTCACATATAGCACCATCTTTGTTCATTATTGACTGTATCATTACAATTGATAAACTGATAAAATTTTTAAAAAGAGAAAAAATAGAAATGATCAGTTTCTAGGGCGAGAGTGAATATTGCTATAGCAACAGTATACATTAAAAGGATATTTTAAACAATTTTACAGCAATTAATTTGATAAGTCAATATATTTCTTGAAATTTGAAAGTTATCAAAGTGACACAGAAACATTAGATACCCTGAATGGATCAATACAGCAGAAATTGAACCCCAAATCATATCTTTAACAATGGTCTATATAGCTTTACTTGTGAACTTTATTAAGTGCTTTGGCAAGAATAATATCATTTTCAAATAGTATTCTCAATGAATAGAAGAGGAGTAAACATTCCCCACCTATTTTTTTTTGAGGGCAACACTACCATGGTACCAAAACTGAGGTCGTTACCAGAGGAAAAGACTATAGAGATGTATCCTGCAGGTGTGTAAAATTTTAAAAATAATAAAATATTAGCATATCAAATGTAGTAACCTGTGAAAATGATGATGCTATCATTTTCAGATTCAGATGACTTAAAGAATGAAACTTTGATAGCCAAAAATTAATAATACAATATGTCAGATATACAAAATTATAAAGGCCACGTGATAATCCAGTAAGCAGAAAAGGGATGTGACAAAGTCTAATGTTTTTCACAATAAAAACTCAAAAGAAACAAGAAGTAGAAAGGAACTTCTCTAACTTAATAAAAATCATTCACAGCTATCATCATCCAATATTTAGTGTTGAATGACTGGGTATTACTTTCCCCAATATTAGGGAAAAATGATAAGTTTCTGTCCCTAAAGCTTTTATTCGACAGTGTACTGTCCAAGAGTTTCGGTCCAAGACATGGTAAAAAGAACTAAGAGACAACCACATGGAAAAGAAAGAGAAAACTGTCTCTATTTAAAGTGAAATTATCTTTTTTTTTTTTTTTTGGTTTTCTTTTTTTGAGACAGGGTCTTGCTCTGTAGTTCAGGCTAGCCCTGAGCTCAGCCTCAAACTCACATCACAGCAATCCTCCTGCCTCTGTCTCCCAAGTGCTAGGATTACAGGAGTGAGCTACCAAGCCCGGCACTGTGGTATGTGGTACTGGTTGCTGCTCGGGTGAGTCTCCACTCCCAGTATTGTATGTGGTTACCGAGGATTGAACCCGGGTCCTTGCGCTTGCAAGACAGGCGCCAGAACCACTGAGCTAAATCCCTGGCCCCCTTGAAGTGAAATTATCTTAAAAACAAAATCATAAAACTACTAGAATGAATAAATGAGTTTAACAAGGTTGCAGGATGCAAAATCAATAAATAAAAATCATTGGTATTTCTATATCATTTCAGTGAAAACTCCAATTGAATTTAAGAAAAATCAATCTCCAGTATCAGAGGAAGAATAAAATTCTTAGAAATTTATTTAGTAAAAGTGAGAAATGTACGTTCTGAAAATCAAATTATTGAAAGAAATTAAATGAAATCTAAATAAGTGGACAATTCAATTTTCATGACTCACAAGCCTTAAAATTGCTGAGCTGGCAATATGATCCAAACAGATCTATAGAATTAGAAGATGCAGATTCCTTTCAGAACCCAGATGAGTTCCTCATAGAAACCCACAGATTTATTCTAAACTTGAGAGGGAACTGCAAGGGACAGAATAACTTGCAGCACAAAGTAGAAAGATTCTTATTTCTCAATTTCAAATGTTACTACAAAATGACTCTTCTCAAAGCAGTGCAATACCACACTGGGTGAATCTACATAAAACAGTGCAATGAAACTAAGAGTCAAAAATAAAACCACACGTCTGTCTTTAACAAATTATGAGCAGGGTACCAAGACCATTTAATAGGAAATTGTTTTTGATACATGATAATGGGAGAGGTCCGTAGCTACACAGAAAAGAATGAAGTAGGACCTTTGCTTTGTAGCATATATAAATTCAATACAAGGGCTGGGGATGTAGCATGGTGGTAGAACATGTGCTTAGCATGTGCAAGTCCCTGGGTTTCATCCTTAGGGGAAAAAAAACTAACTTGAAATGATCAAAGGCCCAACTCCAAGAGAAAACTCTACAAAGCTGTCAGATGAAAGCAGAGATACGTCTTCACGGCATCAGACTTGACAAATATCAAACTCTAGTCACAAGAAACAAAACAAAAAATACACCAGGCTTCCTAAAAACTTAAAAGTTTATATTTTAAGGGACACCATCAAGAAAAAAAATACCCCACAGAATGGGAGAAAATATGTGTGAGCAGTACGTCCCATAGCAGACTTGTATCCAGAATTCAACTTTAAAAACTCAATAATAAAAGAACACATAACCCAATTTTAAAACAGCACACGGTCTGAACAGATATTTCCACAGTGAAAGTTCTCAAAAGCATTATAAAGGGTGCTCAGTGTCATTAGTCATCAGGAAAATGCCAACACAACCCACACTAAGACAGAACTTCACATCCACTGTGATGGCCAGAACTATCAGACCTACTAACACATGTTGGCAAAGAAGTAGACAAGTCAGAATCACTACACGGAAGCATAGGGACTTAAAAAGTCACAGACATTGTCACACCGTCCATCATAATTTACACACAAATTTTTATATTCAAATTATTCATGAGCCAAGAGAGAAAATAGGAAAAGGTTCATCAATTGATGAATTAATAAGCTGAAATGTGAATAAAATCTTAGTCTATTCATACAATGAAATAACATTTGGTTATAAAAGAAATTAAATACTTCTATATAATACAACATAGACAAAACTTTAAAATATGTGAGTAAAAGAAGCTTTCCACAAAAAGCTACATATTATATGGTGTTTATTTATAGAAATGACATAAACATAAACTGGATCTGGAATCACAGAAAGCTGGAGGAGATGGAAGTGAGATCTGAAGAATGTGGAATTTCCTTTGAAGTGCTGAAGAGATTCTGAAATTGCCTGAGGTGATGTTGGATGTCCAGGTGAATATACTTAAGAATGGTTGAACTGGATGCTTTCAATGGACAAGTTACATGATATGTAAATTATATGTGAATAAAGATATTTCAAATATCAGTCACTGCAGTGTAGTGTGTTAATGGACTTTAAATACCGGCAAAATCTTACAATGAGTCCATTGATGGAGAAAACATATCTCACAGTGTTTTTCATGACTCAGATTCTTACCCCAGGAGCAGAGCAGTTCTGGCCCAGTGGCTGCTCCTCTGGATCCACTAGTGCAGTCCCCCTGGTGCAGATTCCCTTCCTCTGGGCTGCTCCTGGCTCCTGCTTAGAAGCCGGTAGATACAGTAATCAGGCCTATTCTGGAGACCAGAGACTTCAGTTGCTCCCCATAGTTCCAGCAGAATCTACCTTAGAAATGCTACGTTCTGCTACCTTTCCTGCTCGATTCTCTTTCCTTTTCTCTTCTTCAAAGGTCTTGGGCCTGCAATGAGAGCCGGAAGACACTTTTCCCTGTTCTTTGCTTTTTCTCTATGAACATTTTCTTAGATTTTCTCAAGTCTAATTCAATTTTTGGATGTATTTATTGATTGAATCAAACTAACTTGTATTTATCCCAAAATGCAAAGTCATTACAAAGACACACCAAAACTTATGGAAACTTTCCATATAATATCAGATATTGGAAATAATTTAAATGCTTATCAATTGGTAACTAAATAAAAGTTTGGAATCCAAAATACTACTCATAAAATGGGGAACAAACTACAGATCCCTGACATAAAATAAATGTATCTCAAAAGAATTTGAATATTTCTTTATATGGCTCTGTAGATTAATCCATTTATGGAGCATCCTGGTGAAAACATAACTACAGGTACAGAACTATGGTTAGTGAGCATCATGGTCTGACAGTTGGGGTAACAGTGTTTACAAATGCAGCAGGAGAGAGCTATGTGAAGGTCTGGTGATGATAGTGTGGATTACACCATTCAGTATGGTTCTCAAAAAATATTACAGTCCTACACCTCAAACAAGGAGCGAATTTTACAATATGTAAAATTTACCACAATTAACCTGAATTTAAAAAAAAAGGAAAAGAAATGATTCCTCGGGAGTCAGAAATTCAGGCAGTAAAAAGCAAGAAACCAGTGTAAGGTCATTCGATAAAACATTAAGAGCATCTCCAAGCAGGGACAGGTGACAGGTGTCACATAGGAGGGGTGCCCCACTAAAACCACTGCAGGAATCTGCCTCAGCTCTACGACATTGTTGGCGCTAGAAAAACACAAAATAAATCTGGCCTTTGTAATTTTCCCTGCGTGGAGAAATATTTATCTTCCTCCTCCATGGTGCCTGTGAGGAAAGGCACGTATTTATACAAATGCTTCTCACAGAATAAACAGAGCAGCTCAGCGGCATCAGATAACCTCTTTCCTCTTTCCAAATGGGAAAGAGATTTTTTTAGTTCAACAACAAAAGCATGAGCAGGAACTGAAATAAATTTATCCTCTGAAAGCAAAACACACATACTTAGATAATTTTGCTTCTCTTCCTTTCATTTGCAGGTTCCGGGACGATATGAAGGCCGGACTATCTCCAGTCAGCCTTCTTGTCAGCCTCATAGTTTGGCCTCTTGGCTGAGTCTTGCCTTCTGTCCAAATTGACGTTGGACTCCTACAGCCAAGCACCTGAGAACAGGACTCCTTTTGGGAAAGGAGCCTTCAGAGAGGGAATTGAGGTTGCGTGAGATCACTAAGGTGTGCTCCGTCCAGGATGACGTGTGGGAGGAGGACAGAGTTCACACACATGCAGAAGCGTGAGCAGTGTAAAGAGAAAGAAGATGGTTCTCTGCCTGCCAGGAAAAGAGAAAACCTCCCTGGAAACCCCTGGATCTCGGTTCAGAATCGTGAGAAGGAAACTTTCTGCTGTTGAAGCTGTCCAGGCTGTAGCCCTTCATTAAAGTAGCCCTGGAAAATCAGTGCGCCGAATTTCCTGGAGTGAACGCGCCGTAAATGCGGGTGTTATATAACAGAAATTCGTTCTTTGTCTTGTTATGGTCGGGACAAGACCTCCTCAGAAAAGGCAAAAAACTTCAAACGAGCTTGTCCCAGACTGAGTCAGCCGAGCAGTACCCCAATATCTGTCCTGTTATTCACATTAGTGGGACTGGTGCAATGCTGGGACGATCTTGCCTGTGTGCCTTCTCAGTGGCATTTGTGCCCTGTAGGTGCCCATATTTGAAAATGAATGAAATAGGCAGTTGGTTAGTTATATATTTCTGCACACATTTTATTACTCAGTAGAGGGGAGCCTTTGCTGGCTTATTGCTACTCCAAATGCGACAGAGAACTAGCCTTGGTGAGAGTGCTGTGATGCTGGGATGAAGGCAACCACGTTGGGCATGAGTGTGACCCACCCTGAGGGTAAATAGCCCGGATGGAATATAAGGGATTAATGAGGGCTCCAGCAATCGCTTGCTGCTTTGCTGCCTTCTGCATGTCAGGCTTTGCCGTGAACTGTTTCTCCTCTGCCAAGCTGCCCTGCCCATGGAGCCTGCAGACTATCAATTCTGTGAACGATGAATCACAATAAACTTTTTCTTCTTTAACTTCCGGTGTTAGGTATTTGGCTGCTTTCCTCATTCTGAGACAGTTCCCACCAGAACACTTCCTGTTTTCTCACTAAAGGTAATATAGAGGGCTTCGGGTAGCTTCGGGCAGCTTCGGGCAAAGATTTACTTCAAACATCCATTTTCCCTCTTACAAACTAATATCAACAGCCCATAAAGTAGGCAAATTCCAAGCATGATAAACAAATGGAAGTCTACTAAATGCCTTTCATTAAGAAGACTAATGTCAGCCATGATGAACTGCGCAACAAATTCACACACATTCCCTGGGGCTCCCTGCCTGGAATTCAGGTCATTTTGAGAAACTGTTTGATGCAGCTTCACTTTGAAAGACTGCTGTTGGCATGCTTGGCAGCACACTGTCAAAAGCAACCCATTCCTGAAGCCTGGGATGCCGAAGGCGAGGGCCATTATGGAACCTCCCTGCTCTTCATCACAGCATTGTCCCAGCATGAGATGCGAGTGATCTTAGGGCCAAGGGGCATTTGCCTGGAGTGTGCTCTCTGATGTAGAAATGTCTGGGCTTAGGCCTCAGGCTGTAGGCAAGTATTACTCAGAATTTTTAAACATGTGATCCTCTGTGAAAAAAATACTTACATCATGACCCAGTTGTAGTCATGTTTGGAAATATTGGCTAGAGAAAAATCAGTTTAGTGAAAAAAACTAGTGCTCTTAAAAATGTATTGAGATGAAATGGAGTGGGATGGAATGAAGTCAGTTGGAATGGAACATAGAATACATTACACATAGTATAAGATTTAGACACCTATTTATCTCTACCTACCACATATACTTATGACTTAGAGTCCTATCTATGGACTACATACCATGTCTAATATATTTCTTAATGTGGTCATACTCAAAATATTTGAAAGTTTTCAGCTAAAAGAAGACAACAGAAGAAGCTTCACGTTGCCAGAGTATTTTAAAGCCAGAGTAAGATTTGACAAGATGAGAGGGTTCTCTCCTCCCTACTGCCCACTGGGTCCTCACAGGCATTCTTCATCCACAGATCTCAGCAGGATCTTTCTTGGCTGGTGGACACAGCTGGGTGACGGGCTCTGTTGATTTCTCTAGACTTGCAGGTGGCCACGGCCATCACCATCTCGCCCCAACTGTACTGCTTACAGTATACGTGGGATGCAAGCTTTCTCCTCTGATCGCCTTCTGCTGCATGCTTCCTGAAACTAGACTTCCTGTTCTCTTGCCTCTTTCCTTTGATGACTCTTGTGCACACTTTCTGTATTCAGCCGTATCTCCACCTCCTCCAGGAGACTTCCTGTGTCATTCATCATTTAGTCATCCACTCGTTCACTCTGAGCATGAAGCACTGTCCTTGGTACTTGAGTTATCATGGTCAGTAGGACTCAGTCTTCAGGCCTTGTGGCGTTAACTCTCCAGTGGGAAGAGAGATGTTCAGCAACCAACAAAACATGCAAGAAAATGTCACTAAAGAAAAGTGAGCACAAGAATGGAGAGTTAGGGCAGCAAGGAAGCTGCTCTCCAGGCAATCTGAATAGAGAACCCAGCTGTGCTGCAGATAAACCATGACTGTGGGCCAAAGCATCTCAGACCAAGGAAACGACAGGAGCCGCTGACCTTCCCCGGCTGCAGTTTCTCCTCCCATGGGCTCCTGAACTCCCCACTTTCTATTGTGCTGCACTGTGTATTTTTCTTTTTTAAAACTAAGTATGAGTTCTAGTAACCAACCAAACGGTATCCTCTCTGTAGTTGTGTATGTGACTGAAGAGATCACCAACAATGGAAGAGGTGATAAGTCAGGAGGAAAGTGCCGCACCTCACCCCCTTGACGGAGAACAGGAATAGTCTGGCTGCCTGAGGCCACGTCGGGCTCCTGAAAGTCCCTGGGCAGTGTGCACTTCGGAGGGAAACTGGAAGTAAAAGAAAAACTCCCTAGACCGACTTCAAGCATTAGAAGTAAAACCAAAGGAAGACAGGCGTAGATTGGATAATTCTGTATGTATACGTGTGTGTGTGTGTGTGTGTGTGTCTGTGTGTGTGTGTGTGTGTGTGTGTGTGTGTGTGTGTGTGTGTGTGTGTGTCTGTGTGTGTGTGTGTGTGTGTGTGTCTGTGTGTGTGTGTGTGTGTCTGTGTGTACCCTTGCAGGCTTCTCCTTCCAAAACTTATTAGTTTGAAAAGTAAATTGTATTTCAAAATATAATTGTATCAAATCAGTGTCTGGAAATTCCTCATGGCTCTGAAAGTACTTTACTATAAAGAGATGCCATGCGCCTGAATGTATGGTCAACGACTTAGAAAATAAATCCTAAAATACTAGAGCTAGAAAGAGGAAATAAATTGCTCCCTGGTCTTCATTTTGTGGAAGAGGTAGAAGGCAGAGCAGCCGCTGCCCAAGCTGTGCCCCCCTCACTGACCTCGGCTCCCCACTCTCCTTATGAATGATGCTTTCTCCCCACCTTGAGAGAACAGCATTTCCTCAGCTGTGCATTGGTATGTAGAAGGGCGACTGCAAGGTGCGGACCTCTACTGACCTCCCAGCCTCCAGGTCAGTACAGATGGCCTCAAACACTGTCACACCAGAATGTTTCGAATGGGAAGGAAAGAAGAAAACCCTTCTGGAACTTCGCTCCCGGCCCCTGTCCTATCTTGGTTTCTCTTTGGACTCTTGCACTTCGAATGAGCCTTAGTGGGTGCTGATTTTAGAAAAGTTCCTTTGTGCCAGCTCAGCTCACACAGGCAGGAGTCTTGAGATGCTTCCCCAGAGTGGAGGCGTTGTTAAGGAGGAGTTCTTCCCTAAACACCTGTACTACTCAGTTGTACAGTTATACATTTATATTGTGTTTAAATAAATGTTTTACATTAGAACAAATTCCAGTTTTCTTTGGATGGCAAAGGTGACACAAAAAGTTCTTTTACCCATTTTCCTTTGTGGTTATGTTATTATTGTGGGACATTTGTCACAATTAAGCTGCCAAGATTGATAAGCATTAATTAAGTGCCTTGTTCGCATTTCTCTGAGATTCCACATGTCTGTTTCTTGTCCCAGGACCCCACGCCGGCCATCACCTTCCATCGCACCCTTGGTCTCCTTAGCTTTCTCTGGGATGTGACTTCTTAAGACTTTCTTAATGTTTGATGGCCTTGGCAACGTTCAGCAGTGCCAGTCAGAGATTTCACACCCTGCCCTTCAATATGGGTTCATCTCACACATTTCTCACTATTAGATGGGGGTTGTGAACTTTCTGGAGGAAGATATTGAGTAGCAGCACCTTTCTTATCATGCCACGTGAAAAATGCATGCCAACACTAAGGCCTGTCCCTGATGTTAGCCCTGACTGCCTGGCTCAGGGAGCCTTTGACAAGTTTCTCTTATGGAAAATTACATTTTTCCTTTCTATACTCAGTTATTTGGAGGTAACAGTAAGCACAGCCTACACAAAGTGCAGGCAGTGAATCTAGGTTCATTTATACACACACATGCACATGCCATATGTATGTATATACATGCACTCCTATACACACCTAAGTACATAGATACAAATGTGTACATACCCATGTTCTGTCCCTTCTAAACAACTGTGTATGATCATACATCAATCACTGAACTGAAAGTGACCTTAAGAAAAATGAGCTCTCTAACACTGACACCATTTTTTCCTATTTCAAAACTCACCTTATTTGGTAGTGTTCCTCGGCCTGCCCTTCCAGCAGAGCACTGAAGGGTTCCAGACGCCTCATGCTCCTTCTCTCATCCCATTGTCCAGGCCAATCTCCTGGGCCAGTCTGCGCTCGCTCTTCAGCATTCACGTTACTTCTGAGACGTGTTTGGCTGGTCTGCTCCCGGCCGCTGCTCCCATGGCCCGGCCTGCTGTCCCTGGGTGTTTGCTCCTCCACCAACCTCTCTCCTCCGTGAGCTCCTGAAGGAAAAAGGCCACACATTAGATGTGCCCATCATTAGAATCTAGAGTAAGGAAGACATTCAATAATATTCATTTAATAGATTGTTAAATGAATGAGTATATAGAATATTCAAATAGATATCATCTTCAATTTTCAAAATCCAAAACAGGCCTGCAGATATTAAATTACTTGCATAAGATCACACAGCTAATAAATAGAGAGCCAGGCCTGAGCTGTGGGTCCTTTGTATTTCTCTAATTTCACAATTGCTCTTTGAGGAATCTGAAACTGTGTGGACCTTTCCGCGAAGTGGTCATGAGTGGAAATTCCCTAGCAACTGGACATTGTTTTACAGTCTTTCTGCTGTGCGTAAGACAAGCTGTTGCCACTTGGACCCTGGCTACAGTATTCTGACTCAGTTACTATAGCTGGCATTTAATCTTCATTATGGAAGCTCTGTGCTATTCCCTAAAATCTGGTTCAAGGTCTCCAAAACACTGCAGTGACTTGCCTCCTTCAAGGATGGTTTAAAGAGTGCTTCACAGTGAGAAACAGAACAGGATCCCTGACGATGTTCCCCCTCTCTGCTCCTAACATTTTTCATGCAGAGGTAGTTGTCTGCCCCAGTTTGGGTGGAACCAGGGCCCAGCTCAGAGTCTGACGTCTTCCCTGGCAGGGGAGGGGACTCAGCACAGGGAGGCTAACTCCCTCCAAAGAGCCTTGGCCTCAGCTTGAGCCTCCTCTCCCTGCCCTTCCTCCCTCTCTGGATCCCTGCCAGGGCGGGCAAAACTCCAAAAAGCTCTGCAAGTCCAGACAATTGTGGAGAAACACGATGCAATCTTAGAGTTCTGACGAAAGAGGTGAAAGAAATATGGGTCATAACTATGGCTCTTTGCCCATCTCCGATCTGTCCTCCTTTTCTTTTTCCTCCTCTTGACTCTGCTCAGGCAAGTAGGTTACAGCAAGAGAATAGAAGTGGCGGTGTTCCAAAGCAATTAGAACAACTCAACTTTACCCACAGCTGAGCAAACATATGCTGGCTTTTCCATATTGGTTCCCACTTCAAGTGTTCTGTTTACTCTCCCTAGGAATTTTTCTTAATGCCAGTTTCAAAATAGGAGCCCCACTGCCCAAGACTAAGGCAGATTTCACTTCGGGCTATGCCAGAAAAGTTTTGCCTAAATAATTGCTAGTGGTTTCTTCCTGAAATTCTGTGTCCTTTACCTTTCTCATGCTCAGCTCCATGCCACTGGTTCTATTATAGCTAAACAAGTGCTCTATCCACACCCCTCCATAGCTGTCTACCCAAACTGATCAAGCACAACAGCGGTACGCAAACTGCCACATTCTCTCACTTTACTTTTCTGATGAAGACCATAATAAGAGTGGTTTTTTCACCTTTAAATAATTGAAAATAAATAAAGAGAATAATATTTATGACTAATGAAGAGTACATAACATTCAAATTTAAATGCCTACAAATGAGGTTTTGAATTTTGTGAATAAAAATTTCTGCAGAGATTTATTTCTCTCTTTTCATGTAAGTACCCAATTTTGGTACACAAAATTTTGTCTTTTTGGTACATAAGGTCAATTTTGTGTTTTGGTACAGAAATTCTAAAATACAACCTAAATTTTTACACAAAAACATGCTTCTGCTGTGATAGAGAAAAATTCCAATATGTAGTTAAAAGCTCAAGTCTTAGTACCAGGAAGACTTGGCTGAGACACATCACCTTTGGGTTGATTACTTCAATAAGCTACTGTGAATGCTGCCTGGAAGTTTAATCATCCAGCAAGGGGGAGACAAAGATAATGGCACCCCCCCTGCGAGAATGCTGCCAGGATCAAGTGGGATAACATGTATAAAGCACTTAGCATGTACCTGGTATGTTGTCAGCACTTGGTACATGCCAGCCATCGTCAACATCTTCATCAGCACCTCTGTTTTCTTTGTTGTTATTCTTAGAGGGACTTTCTGAAGCGTGCTGCAGGAATCCCCAGCTCTGCACAGCAAGCTCTACAGAGTCACAGCCACCAAGAAAAGACTGTAACAGCTGTGTGCGTGGAACTCCCCTCTGTTGTACTCAGTCCAGAAGAGTTCTTGTAACAGGAAGCTGAAAGGGGAGGCTCTGGTGCTGCTCTAATGAAGTTTATCCATGCTATGGGCTCTGCTGAGCTGAATCCTCACAGAGGAGGAATGTTACATTGAGAGAGTTCTTTATGGTGCCAAATAAGTCTTTGATGGTCAGAGGAAATGTATGATAGAGCATTAAAATCGGTCAGTGGTGACAGGGAAAGAATATACATCTCATCTTTTGGCAAATGAAGCAGGCTTCTTTAACCCTGAGCATTCTTAACTCACTCTTTGCTGCATTTCTGCCTCTGCCCATATCAACTCAGCACTTATTTACATTATGTACAATTGTTCTTTAGTTTGTCATCAAAGAATTTAAACACATATATCAGCATTACACTGTATATTTTTAAATATTATTTTCATTATGACTTCAATATAACCATACTACTGAAAATACAGAAGACAGTAAGATGGAAAAAGCCAATATCTTATCTGAGATTTTTGATTACTTAACATGTGATTTATCTTCTACTTTTCTGACACATGGTGAGATTGTGAATGAGTGTTGCACCATTCTGACAGTCTTAAAGAAAATCAACTTAAGAGAAGAAAGATTTATTTTAGCTCATAGTTTTGAGGTTTCAGCCCATAGTCAACTGGCTCCAGTCCTCTGAGGCTGTGGCAAGGCAGAAATAGCTTCATAAAGGGTGTGATGAAAAGAATCTGTTCAACTCATTGAAGTCAAGAGGCAGAGAAGAAAAAGCCACTGGGAAAGATGCTGGGGATGAGATATAATCCCCGAGCTTGCTGCGATAGTTACCTGGTTGTATTCACTTGCATAAGAAATGCACAGCCCACTGAATCAGCATGGTTTTTGGTGTAGCTGAGGGCATTTACCGAAGATAGAAGACCCACTCTCGGGTGGCTTGTTGGCTGAGTGGTAGAAAGTGGAAAGGAAGAAGGAAGGCTCCTTTTTGTTTCTTCAGAGCTTATCTTCTGGCTTCCAGCTCAGACTCTTCAGCCCCCAGTGCAGACTTCAGATTCGTGATATGACCTCACGTGCATAGCACACAATGAGCTCCAGGCCCTCGAGTGGGTCCTCCAGATCCCTGCTAGGGTAACCTCCATGCACTCTGCCATGCCTGACTGCACGGGTGGCCATTGTAAGATAATCTTTTGAATTCTGACATATTCATACAGCTTGCATTAAATCTCTTTCTTAGTGAGCATTGACTGGTAGAGTCATACTCCCTTCTTAGTTTCCAGTGCCCCCACTATGTCACCACTGTACCATAAATCTGTCCACAGGTGAAGCCATGATGAGAGTGTAGCCCTCATGATCCAGCTCCTCTCCAAAAGCCCCACTGCTGTGCACGTAAACATTTGAGAAATGTGTTCGACACAAACCAGAGTCACATTATGTATGTATGAGGTCCACTGAGACGCTGCAATGACTGTGTATGATATGTAATGATTAGACTGAGGTCTCTGGCATATCAATGCCAACATTTATTACTTCTCTGCATTGGGAACATCCAAATCCCCTTAGCTAGCTAGTGTGAAGCATACAGTTAAATGTGGTCCATCATAATTATCCTCTGTGCCACGGAAAATTGGAAGTTGCCCCTCCTGTTCCACCCGTGCACTACCCTCTTCCCACCCTGCCCCACTGAGCACCACTCTGCTCTATACTTCTGAGAACGACTTTTTAACTTATGTATGTGAGAGCATGGAGATTCTTTTGTGTCGTGTTGTTCAGCCTGACTTATTTCACTTCCCCAGGTGTCTGCCTGGCTTACCCATGTCACTATGAGTGGCAAGATTTGATTCTATGTGGATGGCTGAATAATGTTCTACTGTACATATAAACTCTATGCTTTCTACATCTGCCAGCTGACAATGGACATTTATGTCAATTCTATGTCTTGGCCACTGTGAGTATTACTCCAATAAACTTGGTTGTGTAGTTGCCATTTCAGTATACCTCTTCCTTTCCTTTTAATGTATTCAGTAGTGAAAAAGCTGGATTGTGTAGTAGCTCTATTTCTAATTTTTAAAGAACTCCCATGCTTTTTAGAGTTATAATCATGGTACAGTTATAAACATGCATATTGTTTAACAGCTTCAATGCAATTCTCATGTAACTTAGCTAACGCATTTTCTATTTTGTGAGAGATTCTTCATGATCTGTACTCAGATATGTGCAGAACACAACTAACTCAAACAGCCATTTGGAGAAATGAAAAGAGGACTCTCTTTTTCTCAAAGCTAACATAACCACCCTGTGCCCGAGTACACTGCTGGGTTTCAGTCTCTGCTAGTCCCTCCCTGCCCTGGGCTGGGTGTCTGTGGGGCAAGTGGCTGAGGACACCATGAGTGGCAGCCCTGGGCACACACACTGCTGCTCCTCACCACTCTCTCCAGGAGCTCTGGCCAAGACCCACAGGATGCAGCTGCCAGTCCCGGGTCTCATCTTGTCTGCTTACATCCTCTGCTGATCTTCAGATCTTCTTGGAAGACATGCTAGTCCCTGTGTTTCTAAGAGACCAATAAGAAGCAAGGGAGATAGTTGGGCGAATTAAGGACTCAGAAACCAGAAACCAGGAATAAAACCTCTCTCCTCTACTGATTGTGGTACAACTGTCAGAGAATAAAACAAGAATGGTACTTGGTTTGTGTCTCCTGCTCCTCATACAAAGATCCCCAAACTTTTGAACTTGGGCCCTTTTGCTTCCAAGGCAGGCGTGGCACCACTTGACTAAATCCCCAGCCCAAGATCCCCAAACTCTTGAAATGTGAAGGTGACAGAAATGGCTTTTGCTATGGTGTAAACTCCTTTTTGTTAAACTGAGTCTATGCTGAGCCACTGGTTCAGCATGGGACACTAGACAGGGCTGTGGCCAGGAAAAGGGGTACTCACACATGAGGGGGACGAGGAGGTGGTGGAGATGAGTTAGACACTGGGATATTGGACTTTTGGACAAGGAGATTCCAAAGGCTTCAGGCTGATGAGCGTGCAGTTGTGCTGGGAGGTGGCATAGCAGGGGATGCAGGAACTCTAGGCCACTTCCTCTGGCTGTTCTATGGCGTAGCCTTTATTACAAACAGGGAAGCAATAAGGGTTGTGTTTTTCTGAGCGCTGTGAATCATTTACATATTATAAAACCTGAGTGTAGATTGTGGGAGGCACTGAGTTTGTAGTTGGCCAGACAGAACTGCAGGCAACTGGAGAACCCAATGCAGCTGACATAGGGAAGGATTATGGGGTTGAGCCCTTGACCAGTGGAACTGAGCTAAATCTGTGCAGTTGGGGTCAGAACTAAATTGAGTTTTTGGACATAGTTATTGTTAGATAGTTGGAGATGTGGTGTGGACAAGAAGACACACACTTGGTACCAGGAAAAGCCACAGGAACACCATGGACTCCCAGAGAGGCGCCATGGAATAGAGGTGGTTCCCCACATACTCCCAGCACTCCTGGGCCTCCAAACCCCCACTATTAACAATTTCCCAGTAACAGCATTGTAAAACAGGCTTCCTAAACCAAGTGCTGCCAACACACAATTCCCCAGACAAATATATAAGGAGAATATTGCATGCCACAAGTAAGGAGAAGCTGATTTGGGAAATGTTTTCAGTCTGAAACATTTGTTTCTGTCCATAGTGTCTGCCAATCACATTATCCAGCAGAGTAGATTTAAGTACCCTCATCCAAGCTCCCATATTTCCAAATTGGGCCTTTTGGAGCTTGTGGCGACAAAGAACAGACAGAGCCCATGGCGAGAGCTTCTTCCTTCATTACTGGAAGAAAACTCAGTGAGGTTTCTGCCTGGGCAACGATTCAATTAATGCTTAGCCAAAGGCCCTGGCACTCCTAGTTTCTACCTGGGGAAAGAAGAGGAGAGAAAGTGCCTTGATCTCTCAGGGGCGCCAGGTTTTGCTCTGAGCTTCATCGACATTTTATTCACATCTTTGTAAAGGTACTTGACAAGTCAGTGTTTATCTTTACCAGCTTCTGCACTTGGCGCCACCCACATCATTAAATGCTGCTTCCTGCAAAGGCAAGGTTGACCCATATTGTATAACAGGGCAGAGTTCTGCTTCTGTTCATGAACTCTGCCTCTGGTGACACCATGACAGTGGTCACTTCCCCAGAGTCACAGGACGAGTTAAGTTCACAAACTGAGGTACCACTGGATGTCTACTTCATCAAAGTGACATTAACAAAAATCGATGACTGAATATGAGGCTAATCGGGCTAATACTGTCTACTTTTCAGGAACTTCGTGAGAAATAAGTAAGAAAACATGGTGCTCACTTCCTGGTCACTATATGAGCTCAGTAAATGTGACAGTTTTCTGCCCTTCCTTTTCAGATCACAAAAGCTCTAGTTGATCTTGTGTGGTTTATGACTTCATTACCAGTCACATCGTGTACTGTTCTCCATGTCAATTATTTTTCTCAAGCTCTTTACTTGTTTTTATTTTTATTTTTATTTTTTTTTTTAGGTTTTTTGAGACTGGGTCTCGCTTTGTGGTTCAGGCTGGCCCTGAGCTCAGCCTCAAACTCACATCACAATCCTCCTGCCTCTGCCTCCCGAGTGCTGGGATTACAGGCGTGAGCCACCACGCCCGGCACTGTGGTGTGTGGTACTGGTTGCTGCTGGGCGTGAGTCTCCACACCCAGTATTGTTATGTGGTTACCAGGGACTGAACCTGGGCCCTTGTGCTTGCAAGACAGGAGCTGGAACCACTGAGCTAACTCCCTGACCCACATGTCGTGTACTGTTGCTACTGGGCTTTCTGAGGACACGTCAGCTCCACTTCCATGGACGTCTTTACCTATGAAGCGGTATTTTATCACGTCGCCACAGCAGACTCCAGGGCGAATCTGCATCCGTGTGTTATTGTAATCTAAGAGCACCCTTGGCCAGGATAGCAGAGTGCGAAGTGTAGGTCCTGTTTGGGGATATGACAACCGGTTCTTTAAAAAAGACAGTCCATGGGAAAAAAGGTCATCTGAAAATCAGGTGTGGGAACATAGTGCAAGAATTTAGAGAAAAAGTAGCTAATAATATCTCAATTTAAAACTGTATGTGGATGAAAACCACTCAGCCATTAAAGAAAAAGTTTTCAACCCAGATGAGGAAAAAGGGGTATATTTAAATATCACAAAAATTTAGAGAAAAAATGCTAAGAATATATCCATTCAAAAACATATGCTAAAACTAGCCAGCCCTACAATAGTCAAATACAAAGCCTTTCTATATATTACATGTGGTCATTAAGAGAAGGCATTTCCAAGAGTTCATTTCCTACTTTATTATTTAGTTATGCATGGATATAAACTTTATTTTATTTTAGTTAATGAGAAGGAGCAAGAGAAAACATACTAGCAAACAACTAAATTGATTTCTGTTTGCTTCAACTCACTGGAGTAGTTTTCAATGAACAAGTAACATAAAGAATGTTTGAAATAAGCTGGACTGGTTTTTTGTAATAGTCTCTGACCTCTTCAAAACAAAAACAAACGAATTGCTGCACCCGCTGAACTGTATGAAACTGAACACTGGCATTCAATACAGCAAGTCACAGCCCTTTGAAGACTTCAGAGCCTCAGTCACTTGTGCTCGGACAGATCCTGAAGCCACCTGAGTACGATCAGAATTTGATTTGTTCCCTTCAACGTGAACATTTGTTGATCAAGCTTCAAAACACAAAGAAGGAAGAGGAGAAGCTCCCCTGGATGGACGAGGACTCAGGGGAGTTTCTGGGTGGGCTGGTCAGTGCAGGAGCCTGCTTCCGGCTGGAACTTGGTTTGTGCCCATACCGCCATGCTTTGAGGTCTCCTTTGGTGGTAGTGATTCCTTGGCAGCCAGCTGCCATCTCTTCTCTGTTCAGCTCTCGTGTGGTGGAATTTTTAGGGGCCATCCTTTCTGTTGTCCAAAAGGCTCCCCAGTTCAAGATGTGACTAGCACATGGCTGAAGAAGGAGAGGAGCAGCATGCACTTACCTCTGGCAGTCACCGGGGATCAGAAAACAGAATCTGGCAACAAACGTGGTGATTAAGGGACTGAGACTTTCTGCCCAGGGTCCTTTGAGGATGCAAAGATCCAAACTGGAGTCCAGGGCTGCTTTGGCACCATTAAGGAGAATTATAAGAGTCAGAACTTTTCAATGACAAGTACTTTTTCATTTGAAAATTAATAAAAATAAGAACACTTTTCTAATTTAAAAGCATGGGCTCTTCGATCATATTTTGTCACAGCATCAAGAGGAGTTTGACATGTTAAATCAGTCTGTGGATCATGGTTCAATTTAGTGAGTTCGCTCCTAAGAACATGAAACTATAAGGAAGGATGTCCTTTGTGTGTAGAAAAGGAAGGCAGAAGGCATCTCTTTGTAACCTCCTTGTCCTGAGGTCACATAAATGCCCAAGATTGGGTTCTGAGCTCGGGCGGGTGCCACTGTGCCAGGCTTCTCTTGGTTGTGACTGGGACTGTCGTGCTGGCATCACTGGCCCGTCTTCTGATTTCCTCTGAAGAAAGGCCTGTGTGTTGCCCCCTTGGGGATCGCTGGTTCTTCCACAGCTTCCGGCACACAGTGGCTTAAGACAAATATATTTTGAGTAAATAAGGACAGAGGGCCACGTTAAGGAATGATGCGCTCCTGATATAAGAACACAGTGTATCAGAAAGATCGCGCCTTCTATGTTCCTCTTCAGGCCATTCCCACACTTCCTCCTATAGTTCTAAAATAGAATCTTTGAAAGATGGAGGTAAGTGGGCCGGGGATAAGTGTGCTCCCAGACACTATTCTCTGTGTCATTATGCACAGCTAGGGCTATCGCCTTCCTCAGTTTGACATATAGTATCAAAGTCACTGTGTCCTGGGAATGGCAGGGGGCGAGGGGAGCAGGGGGACCCAGGACTCTCCAATCTAGTCCTGTAAGATAGCATTCTTCAGCATCAGAGCTCTGTGTAAAAAGTGAGTGATCCATTTTCTGTTTGATAAGTTAACTTCTATAAGTTAAAACTCTCCAGCTAAATTGTAATAATAAGAGCTAGTGTGGACAGCATTTCACTGAATGTGGTATGCAGAATGAATGCTCAATAAAAAGAAATTTATGATGACATCTTTAATTTCCACACTCAGTGCTGGAATCCAGAAGGGGCTCAGGAAATCCTTAAGTACTTAAAGTACTTTTTTTAAAAAAAATTAAATCAAATCACTACTTCTACTCTTCCATAAAAAATGATGATTTAAAAAAAAACAAATACAATTTTTTCAAAAGAAATCTGAGGTGCCAGAATCAAGAAATCAAGGTTCAAGTCTTTCCTCTACCCTTAATTTGTTTTATGGCCTTGGGCAGGTTACCTACCAGCAACAGTGGTTCCAATCATTCCGAATTAGCTGGAAATCTTTACAGTAACAGTACTTTTAAGTAGTGGTATTCAGATCTCCACCCTAAGACCTTACAAATAAAATATATTTTAATTTGATTTCAGTCATTCATAATGTTGAAAACTGCTACTTGAGGAGAAGTAAGTGGTTCTTTCTTATCTCCATCTTTCTTTTTTTTTAGGTTTTTTTTGAGACAGGGTTTCGCTTTGTGGTTCAGGCTGGCCCTGAGCTCAGCTCAAACTCACATCACAGCAATCCTCCTGCCTCTGCCTCCCAAGTGCTGGGATTACAGGCGTGAGCCACCACGCCCGGCACTGTGGTATGTGGTGCTGGTTGCTGCTGGGCTAAGTCTCCAAGCCCAGTATTGTATGTGGTTACCGGAGATCGAACCCAGGTCCTTGCACTTGCAAGACAGGCGCCGGAACCACTGAGCTAAATCCCCGGCCCACTTACCTCCATCTTTCAAAGATTCTATTTTAGAACTATAGGAGGAAGTGTGGAAATGGCCTGAAGAGGAACATAGAAGGAGCGATCTTTCTGATACAGTGTTCTTATATCAGGAGCGCATCATTCCTTAACGTGGCCCTCTGTCCTTATTTACTCAAAATATATTTGTCTTAAGCCACTGTGTGCCAGAAGCTGTGGAAAAACCAGCAATCCCCAAGGGGGCAACACACAGGCCTTTCTTCAGAGGAAATCAGAAGACGGGCCAGTGATGCCAGCACGACAGTCCCAGTCACAACAGAGAATAGTGTCTGTGGGAGATAGTCTTTACAGAATGAAGAATATGCAAACTCTGTAGATAACTCCAAACTCATAAAATAAGGACTGAAGGGAAAAGAAAAATTAAAAGCTACTCTAGAGCAGAGCAGAGGGATTATGAGGATTCTCTATCGGTTGCTTAATCTCAGTAGGAGTGTGAACAGTACTGGTCACAACTCCATGACTCCCTGTGGATAACACATCATCTGCTCAGGAGCAGAGCAAAGAGCAGAAGTAGGGACGGGCTTCTTGTGGAACAGTGAGTGTGTCTCAGAACTGCATGAGGCCTCGGGGAAATGTCAAACCTACCTGAGAGCACGGTGAAAAAAATGGTCATGGGGGCTGCCAAGACTGCTCAAGCTACCTAACAAGACCTACTGCTATTGGAACTGTGGAAGCCTGGAAGCAAGGATCCCTCACACACAAAGTCTGAAGCTGTGATTGGCTGGGGCAGTATTGCATCAGTCACTGGTTCTGATCTGGAAGCTCATATAATTTAGCTCTTAGTTCTTGTACTAAAAACTCCAGTGCAACTGATTACAAGGAGCACTAACCTTGGTTTTATCAAAAGACAAAATGACAACCAATTTAATTGCTTTTATTGGTACATTTTATATATACATAATGATCAGAATGGATACTGATAATGTGTACCTGTGCCTTTCATGACTTTATTCTCATTTTCCCCATTCCCCTGCTCACCCTACAACCCCTGTCCCCTATATACATAAGCTTTATTTCCTTTTTTAACCATCAAAGTTTTTCCCCCTTCTTTACTTACCTCTACACCCCACTTTTTCCTTTGAATATTTTCTATTTCACAATGACAACATATTTAAAGATCAAATTGGATTTTGGACAACATCATTTTCTATAAAATAGTGTGGCCCCTGCACTTGGATTAGACACAATTTACATTTCTATTTTCACTAACTAAACTCTAATTGAAGTCTAGCATTTTGACAGTAGGCAGCAGACTAGTTAGTGATGGAAATGTTTGTGATGTCAGAAACCTCAATTATTTTTGATGACATATTCTTCTTGATGCAGAAATTTCAAAGTAATATTTATTTAAAAATAGCAACTGCTGTTAAACTTGGTGCTAAATCCTGTTATTTTAGATGTTAGTCTGTAAACAGCATATATGAATATCATTATATCAGAAAATGTATAGTTAAGTAAATAAACAGTATAATTTGTCTCTTTTGTTACCTTTTGTGGTTAACTGCATATATTTAAAAAAACACTGTGCGAAGAGAATTTGAAAGCCCAGCGTGTTTGTAACATAAAGCACTTACTTCTTAGTGACTAAGATCCAGAATCTCCATTTTTTAGTAGCAAACCTGGTTTTTCTGATGGCGGCCGCTGGGAGACACAAGTGCAAGACATTCCTGTGTTGGAGCTATTTGGGTGCATGTTGTGTTTTCCAAAGCAGGGGCTCAGGGCAGAGTGAAGTGTGGGGCAGCAGTGCCGAGAAACAAATCTGGCAACTCCGCCAGGCCTGCTTTCAAGTCTTCCCAGGAAAGTCGGGGGACACAGCCCGAAGAATGTCACACTCTCAGGCATAAACAAGTAGCACATACCACTTCGTCACCCAACTGCGCTGCATGCTTTACCCTGATAATCACCGTGAGGCTCCCAGGATTTCCAGCACCAGTGCATTTCTGCGCGTGCTATCTCTCTTAATAGCCAAGCTGAGAAGGAGAATAAAAACAAATGAACTGAGACAAAACATAAAACAAAAATCCCCAGAGGAAATGCCAAAGAATCAAGGCCGACTGATGCACCGAAGTTGGGGGCTGGAGAACAAGTTGTCCCCCTTCCTTTGCTTTAGGGTCATCTGACTTCCTGCAGTGACACAGTCCTGTATCCGGGGGAAAAGTTATCAACTCACAAACTGAGATAGTTAGCTAAGGTACCCCTCACCTGATTTCGTGTTTATTTGATCTCATTGTTTTAATTATAAAACACGCTTCTTTTGTGTGTTGACAGAGAACTATGAACTACCTTCAGTAACCATTTCCTATAAGCCAAATACTTGATATATTTGATCTTTATAATTTGTAGGGAGCCGCTGTGCCCCCTGCTTGATAATGACATGAGACTCCTGCCGAGAAGGAAGTTGCCAGTCAGGTGACAGGGCCACTAGCCCGAGTACCGGCTCTTCTGTCAGTTCTTGTCACTCCTCAGATTTGTATCCTGGAAATTTAAAAATTACCTGGAAAGAAAATACATAGACAGTGTCTCTTTAAAAGCAAAATCAGGTCAAAGATGGCAATATACATTCTTGTGTTTCCTTAACAACCCAAATTTATAAAAAGAAAAGAAAAGGACATCGCAAGTACGCTCCTCAGAGACAGAGAACAGAGGCCTGGGCCTGCGCAGTACGTCAGGGCTTTGAAGCAGGTGCATGTCTGATGGGGCGTCGTCGCTTCAAGGCTGCTGATCCTACTCCAGGCGACCAGCTCACTTAGGCCCCACATATCCTCAGAACTCCAGAAATTGCTGTTGCTGTTCATTTTTCGAAATGAGTAAATTGGGAGGCTAACAACAAGAAAAAAACATTAAAATAGATTTCAGAAGCAGTTAAATTCCACATTTATTTCTCCATGAATCACAGCCTAGAGATTTAATCCTTGGAATAAATTAAAGAGTGACCTGTGGAATGCTGGACACAGGTAAAGACTGGACATCCACACCACAAAAGAGATACAATGGCCAAGTGCACTGACTGAGATGCCTAGCGGGATGATAGCCACAGGGAGGCAGGAGCCCAGAGCAGCCTTCTCGGGGATGCTGGCCGCTCCTCTGGGGACGGCCACACCAGCCCCTTCCAGTGGATGGCTGTGTTGCTAAAGTCCTCTTCCGCAGAATGACAACCTTCCGGGATGGCCCACAGCCCACAGTCACTGTGTTAGTCACTGATGGTCACTGGCCAGGGTGAAGTCAGCGAGGCAGACTGCCCGGAAAAATAGGAACACTCTGGGTGCCGTACTCCCCCATGCTGTCCCGTGGGTGGTCTGCAGCACGGTGAGTTCCTCCATCGCTCAGCCCGGCCCTCCGCGTCATCACAGTGCTGATCTCTACGTCACCTATTGCTTGCACCTGAGTTTTGACGCACTATCTGCTCTTGTAGAAACTAACTCAAATTAGATGCTAAGAAGTGATGATCTCAGGAAAATATGAGTGGTGTCCACTGGGGCAGACCAGGCGTCACCTCCAAAGGAGGTCTGGAGCTCTGGGGCTTCCAGGGGCTTTCAGCTTTACAAAGTTGCCTACTATGGATCCACCCATATCTCACGCTCATGATTAACATCCACAGTCAGGTATAAGACAAAAAGTTTGCAAGAGATGCTCTTTGTGTGTTAGAATAAGATATTGTTCCCACGGGTCAAAGAAGAAGCACAAAAATACCAGAGGAACATAAAAAGTATCTTGGAAAATTAGAGAATGTGATCATTAATAGTTATTATCAATAATAATCAAAATGTTTCAAGGTGAAGTTGAAATAACTTCCTAGTTATATATCAGAAAGCAGAATAATAGGTAACAATGAGAGAAAAGAATAAAGAAAAAAAAGTTTGAGCTTGAGTCGTAGGGATTCAACATCTCAATGATGGCAACTCTATAAAGAGAATGAAAAAACAGAGAAGATAAAAATATCAAATAAATAATTTAAAATATTTTTCTGTATGGAAGCCTTGAAGTTCCAGAATAAAATAGCCACCTAACTTTTTCAACAACCGGTTAACAATTAGCAAATAGGTATTTTTGGAGACTCAAAGCCTCCCAAATCAAGGGGAAAAAATAGTGCAAATTGCTTGAGAGAGATAACAGCAGTTTCTGTGTGAAAGGTTTGGAGTCAAACAGCTTTAACTAGAAAGACTAGAAAGAATGACTTCAAACTTTGAAAAAATAAAGTTAATTCTAGTGTTCTAAGCACTGAATAAATCTAAATTAGGGTAAAATATGAGCCTGGGTCTGTTTAAGCTATAACACAACTCCATAAACAAGAGGATTATAAGGTTTCTAACACTTAATTTCTCATAGTTCTGAAGGTTAGAAGTGTTAGGTCAAGGCCTCAGCAGCAAACTCAGGGTCTGGTGAAGGCCCACATCCGGGTTGTCAGTGGAGCCTGCTTGCTGCGTCCTCACAGGGCTGACAGGGCAGGGTACTCTCTGCAGACTCTAGACTGGACCTTCCAACCTGGCCACCTCCACAAGAGGCTCCATCTTCTGTCACCAACCTGTTAGATATTAAGGCTTAACACATGAGTCTTGGGAGGACACAGGAGCATAGACCACAGCTGTGCGTAGTGAAGACACCTTCAGGCACACAATATACTGAGTGGCGTTTCCCCACACAATTTCCTCTTAAACAGATTTGGAGGTGAGTTCCGTAGAAATAAAATAAATAAATATATATATATATATACCAAGGGAGTTTCCAAGGGTTGTGAAAGCCTAAGCCATGCAGCAAATGGCTTGAGGCCCCAGGACAGCAACAGAACAGAGGGGGGAGCACTGTGTCCAGCTAAGGAAGGCCCTGAGCAGCCGTAAGAAGAGGAAGCAGGACTGTCCTTTTCTGTAGAAGATAAGAGGAGAGGACATCTAGGTAAGAAGGAAGACGGGGAGACTATCAGTGATGTGCACAACAGAGGAGTCATGTGAATACAGGTGATTGTAATTTCAGAAAAGGTTGGAAGTTGATATAAGAAAGAAAATGGGACATCCGGTCAGTATGCAGCACACATATGTGTATATACAGTGATGACTGCATGATACTGCTGCACACGGGACACACCACACTGAGCAGAGTGACCCTGCAGACTACAGCAGAGCTGGAAATTCCTACTGCCTTGCACTGACGCTGTACAGCTCCCTATTTAGATACAAATAAATACGCAAACATTGTGCTGTCTCAAATTTTCCATCACGGCACCACGTGGCACAGAGCCACCACCCAGGAGCCACAGTGTCTGTCAAGCAGCCCAGGGTGCAGAGGGCTCCACTCTCTGGGGCTGCAGAAATGCACTCTGTGACGTCTTCCCAGTGAAACTGCCTAAGGATGCCTTTCTCGGAATGCGTGCCATCCAGTGACACGTGACTGTACCTTTTTACAGGCACACACCCGAGTTCATGAATATGTATATGATGTTTACATGTCTGCATAACTAAACACTGGATGAAGTCTCACCTCAGTTAGATAGCAACAGAAAATTATGCTTGTCTACAGAGAGGGTTTGAGAAGAGAGGTGAAAGAACTCAATCTTCTGTGTATAGTGTCAGTGTGGAGAGCAAATAATTATGATCTGTTACTAAATTTAGAAATGTGAAAAAATATATCAAGAAAAAACACTAGTAAATGTTAAGTGGTTGTTTGTAAGGATTTAGGGAGTAAGGCAGACAGAAGATAGTTTTCAGGGATTGTTTCGGTAAGCCTGTAAAACTATCTGACTCTAAACCATGTCCATGAATTACATCACTAAAAACAAAAATGAGGTGAGGGTGATAGCACATACCTGAAATCCCAGCACTCGGATGGCTGATTGTGAGGCCAGCCTGGGCTGTGTAGTGAAAGCAAGACCAACACTAGGACCTTGTCTCAAAAAAAAAAAAATCAAAAAAGAAAATAAAGAAATGATAATTGAAATTAAATTACAGAAAAGTAGGAGTAGCTGGACATTGTAATACGTGCCTATAATCCTAGCTACTCAGAAGGCTGAGGCAAGAGAAGGGAAAGTTCAAGAGCACCCTGGGCAATTCAGACACTGTTTCAAAATTTAAAATAAATGCATAAAAGGGGCTGGTGATGTTTGTAACTCAGTGCTTCGAAAAGAAAGAAGGGATGAAGGGAGAAGGAGGAGACAGAGAGAGAGAGAGGGAGAGGGAGAGGAAGGGAGGGAGGAGGAGGGAGAAGAGGAAGAAGAGAAAGGGTGGGGGGAGGGGAGAGGGGTAAGACAGCCCCCTCGTGCCCACCCACAGGATCACCACATCACCACCACAGCAGAGATCTCTGCTGCTGCTGGTCTTTTTGTTAATTGATTTTATTGGCACATTTTATACACACATTATGATCACAGTCAACGTTGCAAATTTGGACCAGTACCTGGTCTTTTCTTTAAACCTGCTGGATCCAGAAAAGGGTGACAGTTGAGCCAGACTCTTCCTGTGAAATGACAGCTCCACACTGGAGCAGGCGGCGTCCCTGGGAGGTGGCACAGCTCACCCACGTGCCACACGAAGACACTGACAGACCCCTGCAGAAGTGCCAGCCTGATGCCAGGCATCCCAGCCTGTGGCACAATGGATTGGAGTTTCCCTGAAAGGTTCCAGGGCAGAGCTGGGCTTTGCCCTTGGAAAGGCGCTGGTTCGGCTAAGTGTCAGGACTGCACAGACCTCAGGTGGAGGAAAATCGAATGCTAAAGCCAGTGACCTCTAGGGTCTGCGGTGGACTGCAGAGAATAGATTTTTCTTATCATCTAGCTCCTTTTCTATTAGCAAATTCTGCTTATGGGGAAAGATTCATCTTGGCCCTATTTTTTAAAAAAGGGAGGGAAGAATTTTAAAAGTTTTTTCTAAGGTTTTGCCTTGGTAAAAGTGAGAATACGTGACAAACGGCTCAGACGCTTAAGAAAACACGGCTGTGCTCTGTCGAATTAGGAAGGACAAGCTTCCTCTGTGATCTAGGAAGAAAGCCGGAACAAAAGAGAGAACATGCTGTGAGTGGAAAGTACCTCTCCCTTCTAGCTCACACCGCAGGACACTCAATCTCCTGCAGAGCGTCCTGGGGACTGGAGAGAAGAGATCAGAGGGTAGGAGGCCCGGAGGGGCCGTGCAAGGCGATGTTACTAGGATGGGGCCTAAGGATGAAGCTGTAAGATGTCCCATCCTTGGGAATCATCAAGGAAATTTGGAGAAGGTGATTTCTGATGCTGTATTCACTTTGACAGATGTGTATTATTCTTTGTAACATTCACCTGGTATCATTTCTTAATTGTCATTAAAGATGACACCAGCCTTATCATGGGATGCTTTGGAAAATGAAAAGGAAGGCAAAAATCGAGAGACCATGGCAGGCCATAGCTGGAAGCGAGAGAGTTGACAGGAGGCTGCACATCCTGCTCCTGGAATCACAAGTCTTGGCCCAGATGGAAGACTTCCCTCAGTTATAAAAAATATGGATTTGAGTCCAGGTACTTGGAGAGTAAACAGACGGGTGATATGACAGAAGACAGAAAAGTGCTGATCACTAAAACATCACTTCTTTTAATCATCAGAAAAATAAGAATGAATATCGTCTTTTTAATTTGGAGGGCTCCTCTTTGCTGTTTGAGTTATAGAGGACCCCCTGAATCGTTTCTCAGGTCCCTGACGAGATGGGCCTAAACACACCGCCTAAAGCACTAACTCTTCCCTATCACCTGGCTGCAGGAATCCCTCGGCACTTCACGTTGAGGGGAAACAGGGCTCAGAAGGGTCATCTATTTTACTACCGCTTAGGAAGCTTTCAAGTTTAGATAAGAGAAAAAATTTAAATTGTTAGTCAATTCTGGAAAATGTAGGTCAACAAGACATTGTGAGAATCATACAAAATAAGGAGAAAAAGTTATGTAACATGAGAAAACTTTGCATTCTTCCTACTGCAAGAGTGGGTTCGAGCAAAAACACATAATCCGATTAAATAGAGCTGAGGGCACTGTGCAAACTGTGTATGTATCATCCCTGGTTACCATGGTAACCACTTCCTGGGGATCACACTGTTGTAAAGAGAAAAACACTCATGCTTGTGTGACCTAGTGAGATTCTGCTGGGGAAGTTTTCCCAGAATCTTGGGACAGAAGAAGGAGTTAGGTACCGAGGTCGCTGAGAGGAAGACCACGGTCATTAGTCTTCCTCAAGAGGAAGTGTCCTTTGCTGACATGGAACCCTCTAGTACAGGAAATTGTGGATCCACAGTGCTTCTTCTGCCAAGCCATGGAGTTGCTGGCTGTGGGGGATTTTGCACAGAAAGAAGAAGCACTAGGCCTCCTGCTGAGCAGAGGACATGGAGACAGACACTTAGACACAGACCTTCTCTCCCTGCACAGCAGTTGAGGTCCATCAGAACCCACGGCTATGTTTTTTGATCATGGCTCCTCTAAGTGAATGTCAATGGTGTCTCTCTCACGGAGGATAAATTGAGCAAGTCCCCGTAAACATTTTGAATGATTCTTGGTACACAGTACAGACCCTATTAAGTTAATTGTGGATACTGTAGTTGTTGCTGTGCTTGCTGGCAGTGGTATAGAATTTATACTCAGAACATCAGGGCCTTCCTGGGCATAAGT
>PVIR01005552.1:0-71299 GCA_004026965.1 Petromus typicus
AAATTGTTTAAATTTATAGCTGTCAATTTTCATTGTTCCTTTCTCTCTTTGTTTTTCAAAGAACTATGAAGGATGATTCAATAATGATATGAAAATATCTGGTATTTCTTCCCAGAACACATTATTGTTTCTGATTTGTATCTTGACAAGGGTAAGAAGGTCTCTAGTATTTTCTGAGATTTCCACTTGATATTTCATACTAAAATGTCTCTTACTTCCCAATTTAGGAAACTAGTGTGACTATTCTCATAGCCATAATGTATATTAATTCCAATTAAACACTCAGAGACTAGAGAAATTATCACAAAATATGTCCTGTGGGGTAAGAATCAGGACATTTTTATTACATATATTTCTGTACCCAACAGGAAGATACAACACCTCTAAACATATATGTAATTAATACTGGAACACTTTTATCTTCATATAAAATAAATATTTCTGGACACAAAAGATGAAATAAGCATCAATATATTTATGATGGGTGTTTATAATACCCTATTTTCACAAAGAGGCAGAGAACAGAAAAGTGGGAAAATTAAATGTGATTCCATTTGGCCATAACCATAGCAGAGGAGAGTAGTGCTGTGTTTTTAATACTGAGGAAATAAGAATGTGTGAAAGATAGAAAAGAGACAAGTGAATGCTGAAATCCAGTTAGAACCTATTGAAGATCATAGCCCTATGGTAAGACTGCATTTCCAATGAAGGCACACCTAGCCCAGAATAGAGGGATGCAGTTGCTAAGAAAATAGGAAGAAGAGCACCACAACCCCTGTTAAGATGAAGACAATCAGTACCTAGAGAAAGCAGCAGCAACAGGTAAGAAGAAATAGAGTATGAAGTTCATTGGCTAATGTAGAAATGTGTTCGACTCACAGGTTTGAAAGAAAATGTGCTGGGCTGACGATACCAAGTGAGTTACTTCTAAGGAATGGTGAGGTAGGAATCTGAAGAAATTAACTGAATTTTAGGAATCAAAGGTGGGTCTAAGAAAGGACAAAATGAGGGAGGTAAAACTTTACAAAAATAGAGATGGATGACTTTGGTATTCAGAAGGGGGAAGAGAAATGGAGAAGACAAGGTATAAGTATCAGTGAAGAGGTTGAAAGACAGACTTTAAAGGGAAAAGATTTTCCTAAATGAAAGAGTTCCAGAAAAAAATTATATCTTATGAAATAAAGAGAAATTAATGGAACATAGAGCAGGATAAGAATTCTATGAAAATTAATTCTATGGGTTCAGTGAAGAAATAAAAGTGAGAGATAAGAGAGCATAAAAAATTGAATTCCCCGAAAAGTGCTGAAGTTAAAGAGGGGGGACAACTTTATGTGTCTACTTGGCCAGTTAAGGTAACCAGTGCCTTAGTCAACCACTGTTATAGATTTTGTTTAAAAGAATATTTTAATGTTTTTTTAGTACTACATATTGGCAGTATATAACAACCACATTCAAAGAGATGTTATAATTACTGAAATTTTCCTTTTTCAAATTAATTTCATAGAAATCATGATTTTTTTCCTAAAAATACTTAGAAGATTTAGTCTCTTAAAGTTTTTTTCTTCTTTATTTGTCATGTGTGAGGAACATAAAACACACATAATCCAAAACAATGAAATATCATTACTAATACTAAAAGGTAGAGTCCTCTAGGTATAAGGCCACAGTGTTGGATAACTTCCTCAATCTCTACTCCAAAATTGAGCTACTTTGTAAAACCTTGAACACTAAACAAATGAAAAGTATAAAGAAACAGTAATAATGAATACAGAATGCTATCAAAGTCAGCAGACCTATCAGAATTTGATAGCATTAAAAAGAATACACTACTGTTAACATTTAATGAAGTGTGCAATATACATATAAATATATATACATATATACATATAGATTTTATATATATTTTTTTAAAGCCAGAAATAAGTACAATGAGCAGATTGTAAATGAGAAATACAATTCCATTGTCTTAAGATATTAATTAGCATACAATCAAGAAAGGTAAGCAATAAACAATAAAAAACATATTTGTGAAACATTCATTTCTCTTTTCATAGAACTTCTATATTATACCATCAACCAAATTCAAGGATAATTACATTTATAATTAACACCAAGTATGCAAAATAGAAGTAAAAAAAACAGTCCACATTGTAATGATGGCATCTCCCTTGCAACACAAAATAATGGATATTTGTAAAGTTAGAACTAAGACATATACTTTATAGTTTTTTCTCAGATATTCTTTAAGTGGTTTGGAAGTATTAATTTGACAGACTCATCTTGAAAGTCTTGTCAAGTGTTATTATTTTCTCCACTAAAGATAAGGAAGATGGGAAAATAGGGATTAAACAATTTGCACAAAGAGGCACAATTAAGAAGTGGCAAGCCGGAGTGAAACCTAAACTCTGGTCTTTTTAATTCCTGCATCGTCCTCCCCCCAATCTCAATTGGACCCAAAGTTCCATAGCAACAACCAAAGAAGGAAGCGCAGAGAACGACATTGACTGACTGAACTCTATATGTGTGTATTGATCTGCTAAGGACTCTTACCAACTTCACGTCAATACACATGATAAAAATGGAAGCTCAATAAACTTAGATAATTTACTAAAGACAGAGAGCTGGGAAGTAGCGAAACCTTAGCACGTTCACGATCTTTGCAGCTTGTACTAAGATGGAAAACAATCAAGGAGCTAATATTTCTTGAGCACCAATTGCATACATTACTCTTTGTCACTATTAAGGATAAGCCATGTAATACAGTCCACATTCAGAGTTTCTCACATTGATGTAAAGCAATTATGTATAAATAAAAATAAATTATGATGCAAGTTATGTTTATAAACTACAAAAAAATCTAAGTAGTCCTTATTTGTTGTTTTATTTGTTTGTATTTTTCATTTTTTTAAGGGAGTCTCACTAATAGTGCAGCTGGCCTTGATCTCACTATGTAGCCCAAGCTGGCTTCACACTCATGGTGATCTTCCTGCCTCAGCTTCAGTGCTGAGATAACAAAGGCAGTAATATTTTGTTAAGAAATTAGAATTTACTGACAGAAACACTCATTTTGACAGGTCATTCATGTCAGAAAATGTTGTTAAATGAAGAAGAATGACCAGCACCCAGCTTCACTTGTGAATCCTAGTACTTTGCTATTTCATGTTAGAAGACTTCTCTTTTGGCCAATTCCCCATTTTTATACTTCATGAACACAAAATGCTAGGAGTTCAAGCAAATGAATTTATGAACAAGTGAAAAGTATGTCGACTCAAATAGTAGCCCCATATTTCTTTAAGATCTTATTCCCAAGATATGTTTATGCATGTCAGCTAATGCATTAAGGAAAATAAAAGGTTGGATTTATGTAAAAACTAATTATATATATATATATATATATATAATTGGGTAGAAGCTGTTGGTTTTGATTTTGTTGCTCTGTTCTGTTCATACCAGCTGACATTCAATGCTATTCATAATACACACAGAGATAGAATAACCATGTATGGCATGTGCACATTCTGAAAGTCAGGTCAGTAGGGATTACAAGGGATGGCAGTCACACACGACAACTTTGGAGGGGGTTCTTTGTGACGATTCCACAATAACAGATTCTCTGAGTTCTTGCAGTACCTCTGTTAAATAATGGCTCAGACAGCTCACAGAACTTTACTCTATTTAGCTAGAAATTTTCTCTAAAAACCATCTGGGCTGGCAGGTGTTCATCATCAGATCTGTGTTGCTATGAGACCCAAACTTGCTAATGTTAATGAGAGATGGAGACCGAAACCTAAATTTTGCTCATTTGAAGCAACTTTGTATTTACTACTGCTGAAAGTACCAGTGATGCCTTATGACTTTAGAAAATGCAAATTTGTAATTAAAGATTCCCAAGGAAGATATTTCAGGGATCAAAAATGATAGAATACATTGATGGCAATGTGTGCTTATTTTTATGTTGAACACCGTGTGAATCTTGGTACTTTTTCTTTTTCATAGTAGAGAGCAAGTTCAGGGTGTGCATATAATTTTAAGTGAAAGGGTAGGAGAAGTAAAGCTCATTTTCTCTCACCTAATGGTTGTATTTCAATTCTAATAAGAAGAAGAGTTCTAAGTAATTTGTAGATGACTGTCACAATGACGTTTAAAGTATACGGAAAATGTACAGAACAGCAGCAGTCATGAAAGGTGATTAGCTTGATGATTTCCATTAGTTTAAACAGAGTTCTTGGTGCCACATCAACTGCAAACTCATGGCCAGAGAAAAGACATAGTTTGCATAGAGGGCAATGTTACAGAAATTATGCCATTGCCGCTCAGAATCACCTAAAAAGACAGGAGAGGTGGTTTCATGGAAATAGAATACAGACTAGTGGAGGAAGTCCCAATAATATGGATTAATTAGGAAGCAGGATGAGCTTGCAGACAGACAGGAAGGGATAGATCGTTGGAATCGTGCTGGATCCCTCGAGGAGTACAGATTGAGAATGCAGACACTGAATGGGTTAAGGAGGTGACACTCGGTGTTCACAGCCATGTACTCTCTTTGGAATCACAGAAACCAAAGGCAGAGAACCTGACTCTGCCAAACTGCCTTACGTGGACTAGTTTTTTGCTGTTGACTCAGGAGTCACAGAGAGCAGCTGAGCAGGAGAACAGGAGAGGGTGTGAGCGGTCATCGGTCCTGGTGCTCTCAGCTTCTTAAAACCTCAGTCTACATCAGTTGTACACTGAGATTCTGCACTGTTTGTTTTCAAAAGGTGGAGGAAGGACGAGTCGTGACTGCTAATAAGAAAGGAATAAACTTGCAAAGCCTCCATCTTAAAATGTAAAAAATAGAAATGAAGACTGCTTATAGTAAATCCTCTGAAAAGGTGATGATAAAAGGCTTATTCACAACATGGTACTGGCCGGTCATGAGCAGTAATGCACAGCTCCACTATGCTTTAAGAAATACAACTTAGTCTAAAAGAAAAAAGATAATAGTGTAGGGGTGTGTGTATGTGTATGCTTGTGTGTGTGTGTGTGTGTGTGTGTGTGTGTGTGTGTGTGTGCTGTAAAGATCTGAGGTAAAAATATAAGAAATTTTTATTGCTACTACTGATAAAGATTTGCAATAACAAAGAAATAACAGCATGTGTTATTTAGTAAACTTTAACAATTATATATATTCTATTTTATCATGTATATCATGAGTTTATAATCAAAGGTATATTATTTATAATAGTAAAGTTATTTTTGTATGATTTCCTCAGGAGATTCAATTTCTGTTCTTCCCAATAGAGCATATTTTTAGGGCTCAATCCCTTTTCAGAGATGTAGAAAGCAAGACTTGTAATAATTTAGCAATTACTCCAAGGCTACAGACTGAAATAATTCTGCAGTAACTGACAGACAGATTTCTATGAAACTTTAAATCTTGCAATTTCATACTATGAAGCCTACAAGAATACAGGATAAAAACCTCAAAAATTTCATATATTTTTTATCTTTAGTGATACGTTAAATATACACATCATGATTGCACTCCATAATGGGGATTTGTACTAGTATAAGACACAACTTAATTCTCATTTTTTCCCATAGCCCTACCCACCCTACCACCCCCCCATATACATAAAATTTGTTTCCTTACTTTTTTGTTACAATCTCAACATTTTTCCCCTATATTCCTGAAAATTTAAAAACTGTTTAATGACAGAATAAAAGCTCCTTTTTGTTGTTTTCTCTTTAACAAACACAATCCAATCAATGTCTTAGCAGGCATGGTGTGGCCAAAGTAAGTATCATTTGCATTTTTCAATAGTTAAATCAAATCCTCATCTAAGAGAGAATTATTTTGATTTATTCTAAAATTTCATCTTGAGAGTTGAATCTCTGAAGCACAGAATGCTATGAAGATCATTCCAAATTGAGTGGTGAAATTACTTGAAATTCTGCTAAAATCCTACTTTTTATTGATGTTTTAAAATCTATGTCAAAACCAGTTCTTCCTGTGAGTTCTTTAATAACAATGAGGTAGATTGATCTCTATGGAGTCAACCTAGCAAGAGGCATGTAAGTAATTTATTTGTTTCTCTACAAAAGAAACCTGCTCTGATGATAAGAGATGTGAGGTTATATGATACGTTCAATTGGAAAACTGTTGGATACCTCACTGGACTCAGCTTGTCTAGCTCTCCTAAGCAACCAGGAGGAGCCTGCTGATTCCTTGAGCAGTCTTTGCCAGAGTTGCTTTATTGATCATTAGATACAAAGGATACCAAATTGCATCTAGGATATAATAAATGATTTTAAATGTTTCTCTCGGTAAATTCAGATGATAGACTGGGCCCATGAATGAACAACTTTTAGGTCAAGTGATAACACACTCCCACCAGTAGCAGCACCTGTGGAAATTTCAAGAGGAATCATTTTTATGAGCTATGAAAGCAAACATCTAAATCCTCCTGAGTCAGAAACTTCAGGCTGACACATCTCGTTTATTCCCAGGGGACAGGCAATGTCTGCATTGTGCTCAGTATCTACCTAGGAATCAACTCAGACTTGTCTCTATTTTGAAAAGAAGTCTTTTAGCTCCAAGCATATCACCCCGGCTGCCAACCAATACCTGGCCAATTTAGCTTTGTGGCTCAGAGTTATGAGTAATTTCCAAAGGTATATTTTTTATATTTCCTGTTATGGTGTCATCTATTTTAAAAATGGCTACCATAAAAATGTCTATAGTCTGAATCCCTCTTCCCAGTTTCTTTCTCATCTTTATTCAGTGTATAAAATTCAGATTTCCAGGACATAACAATACTCACGAAAACAGGAGACATGAGTCAGGCTCCATGCTCACACATGTATTCAAGAGAGGTCTGTGTGGGACTTTTCCAACTCAGAGGCACTCTCTCAATGAGCTATAACCCCTAGTCCTGTGCATTTAATTCTTCTTACTTTCAGGCAGGATCTTGTTACATTCCCCAGGCTGGTGTTGGATCTGTGATCTCCCTCTGCACTCTCCTGTATAACTGGGAATACAGGCATGCGTGACCATGCCTGGCTCCTCCTGGGTGTGTTGTGAACTAAATATCTAAGTACTGAGGTTTAAATTAAGTGACAGAATAATATCACTCAGCATTTGAACTGGCATCAAAATTGAAATTATTATAGCACTGACACACAAATATAATGAAGAGAAAAAGTTCAGATATTACTGGGTTGGATGATATCCCATAACTTTCTTGATTTCCCAAGGCATTAAATAAATAAATCTAAGAAAAACAACCTGAATAAAATATTAAACAAACAAGAATTAATAAAATAAATGGAAAGCCTCTTAAACAAGATTTTGGCATACTTGGGTTAGTTAAGCTTCCAAATATTTCCTGTGTACTATCTTTTCCAAAGGAAATTGCATGTAGTAGGCAGCCTCCACCTGAAATTCTATCCAAATTTTACTACATTCCAGATTTTTTGCAGAAAGCTAGTCACTGCCCCAGGTTCACAACTTATGACTCATTCTGCTTTAATACATCGGAGAGACTGTTGCAAAGCTAATTAGGCAACTGGCTATCATTAGTGTTGTACAATCTCTTGCCAGTTTAAATTTTATAAGTGAAACTACTGTGATGATTCCAGCTTGTTCTGTGGCAGATATTTTGCATTATTAAGATGTGTCTGGCCCACCTCTGCAATTACCACAAGCTCCAAATATACAGCTTTTTTCCACTTCTCCCAAAAGAAGATTAAACAAAGCGAGGAGAGCCAACCAATTCGAAATCATGATATAGATAACTAACTAAACTATGTTGGAAGCCATATGGTGCACGTGTGTTTTAATCAAGTGCATCTCACATCACATGCTAATTCTTGATGCATATTACATGCATCCCATGTAGTCAGTAGGAACAACTGCTGCCTTTAAAAGGAAGATCTAAAAAGACCTGAGGACAAATATTAAAAATAAAATGCAAGTAAAATGCATTATGCAATGTGGAATTTTCCTTTGAGAGCTTTAGTAATGAAAAAAAAAGACAAAAAAAAAATCCAAAGTGTTTTTCCTAGTTTTAAAAAGCAGTCAACACATTCTTGATACCAGATGTGTGTGAGTGTTTTCCCATATACGGGCCAAGAAGTTCTACATCGAGTCCAGCTGAGTGCCCTCTAATTCAACTCAGTTCTGGTACTATCTCTCTACCTGGAAATAGAGTCAGTACAGTAATATATTTCTGTGCAAAACAAATAAAACTAATGAAACATCCCAAGGAAATACTAACGAGGACGGATGAGCAGCTCAGGAAATGCGCTTTGCGCATCATGAATTTGGTTAAGCTGTTTTTCAGCTTAAAATTTTTACTTCCTTATTTTCCAGGACAATAATCAGACAACAAATAAGTTTATGGATTTTTTTCTCTGTTGCATCTACTCAATTCTCTACATCCCCTTCTTCCTCTTTTTCTACCTGGCCCTAACACTAGAAATTAAATCTAGTGCCTTTACACCGAGCTGCTTCCCTCAGTAGTTTGTGTTTTTTTCCCCCCTGGAGTAGAAGTCTTACTAAGTTGTCCAGACTAAGCTCACAAATGTGAATGTTTGAAATTTCTGCAATGAAACAAAGGATAACACCTCCAGACATTGACACAGACAATGCATTCATAAATAGGACTGCACTAGCACACAAAATAATGGGAAGAATCAACACGGAATGCCATCCAATTGAAAAACTTCTGTACAGCAAGTTGAATAATTTAGAATGAAGAAACAGCCCATGGAATTGGAAGAGGCATGGTTACCTTTGGTCATGTCTTGTTTTTCTCTGATTGTATTAGTAGGGATTGAATAAAGGCCTTTGCCTTGAGCACATCCCAACCCCTTCTCATTACAAGACAAGTTCTCACTAAGATTCCCAAGCTGGGTTGCAATTGTGAACCTCCTGCCTAGAGTGCTGAAATTAAAGAGACATTGTACACTGCTATCCAGGAAAAAAAATCTTTGACAGCTATTCTTTTCCATCAGAAGATTAATATCCAAAATATATGTATATTTTTAAAGATTATCTTTATTGGTACATTATGAATACACATGACAATCACATTCAACATTAGGATTTGTATCAGAATATGACATGACTTGATTCTCATTCTTTCCCTTTTTCGCCTCGCCCTGCATCCCCCCATATACACAATTATTGTTTTCTTTTTTCTTTATTATTACCACATTCATTTTCTCCTCATTATTTACCTTTACACTCTTTCCTTTTAAATATTTTCTACTTTATAATATCAACTATACATCCTACAACTCATTTACAACTCCATATTCTCATATCAGAGAAAAGATATGATATTTATACATCTGTGACCTGTTTATTTTTGAAAAACCTCATAAACAAAAAATGTAAATAACCCAATGAAAAGATTGACTAGTAAATTAAACAGACACTTCTTAAATGAAAGAATACTATGAAAAATAGTTGTAAGTCAACATATTTAATCATCATAGAAATGTAAATAAAACTAATTTGAGATGCCCAGTGAAAATGACTATCAAGAAAGAATATCAAATATGGTAAATTCTGGCAAAGATGCAAAGGACAGGAACCTGGTTAGTATTGGCAGAAATATGAGTTAGCGCAGCCACTGTGGAAATTACTATGGTTGCTCTTCCTAAAGTGAAGGTAACACTTAACCCAGATACACCAATAACTCTTCAGTGCACATGGGAAAAAATTTAAATCAGCATAGTACAGAAATACTTGCATATTCATATTTACCATGGCACAATTCACAATAGCTAATGTACAGAATCAGTCAAGTTGTCTTCCCATGGATGAATGGCTAAAGAGAATGTCATGAGTTCTCAGCAGAGCATTATTCAGCCACAAAAAAAGGAAAAATTCATGAAATCTCAGGAAAATGCATGAAACTGGAGATTATCATGTTCTGCAAAATAAGCCACAATGAGAAATGCATGTATACTATTTCTCCACTTTTCTCTCCTAATCTAGGGAGGCAATGGTGGTACAAAGTAGAATGGACTGTTACAGAACAGGAAGTGAATAAAAGGAAGGAGAACAAAGATAATGAGTGATAATGAGGATGGAAGTGATCGAGGTCTGTTAAATATGTGTATTAATATTCCAAAATGAAGCCCATTATTCTATACAATCAATATGCACTCATAAAATTCAGAAACAAACTAGTGTCCAGTGTCAGTCTTTACTCTTTAGAAGAGTAGAATTTGAGAAGAATGTAGGGCAATGAAAGGACAGGGAACATGAATGGGTCCACAGTAAGCAAGGAGAAGGACGGCTGAAGAGCCTGTGGAGGAACGGGCCTTGACACCATGGCTGAGGGATCTTATAAGCTCTGGCAAGAACTTAACTCTACTTCCAGTAAAAGAGGAGCCACGACAAGTCCAGGAACGATAGGATTTAGTTTATGTTTTTGAAATAGGCAGAGGCAGAGAAGTTAGTAGGCAAGTCACTAAGTGATGGTTTGCATTAGACAAAAAGGGAGCCATGACAGGGTCGACAACTGGCTGCATTTTGGACTAAACCTTCTCTTTTTAGATCTTGTATGTACTTTTATCAAAACACTTTCCAACCATTTGAAATACTTCCACATTAATCATTTATGCTATTCTGACCATCTATCTTGATACTGCCCCACACTTTTCTCCACATTCTATCACCAGTTTGGGAATCAATGAGGAAAGAATGTTGCATCTAGTCATCCCTTAGACTATTGCATGTGTGAGCTCTGTAAGTTATACCACATCGAAACCCACAGAGTAGTGCTAACATTTAAGAGGGAAAAATTGTTTCCTCTTTTGTATAGGTACTTTTTTTTCCCCATTTTTACAAAAATGAAAAGCCAAAATCATTCTGTAGACATGTGAAGTCAGCCTTTTAATTGCCACTTGTGAAATAATGCTTCTCATTTTCTACATGTCATGACTTTTTTTTGTTGTTTTTGAGTCTTTGTTTTTGTTTTGAGACAGGATCTCATTTTTATAGTTCAGGCTGGCCCTGAGCTCAACCTTGAACTCACAGCAATCCTCCTGCCTCTACCTCTTAAGTACTGGGATTACAGGCATGAGGCACCACTCTCCGCACTGTGGTATGTGGTTCTGATCGCTTGAAGACATGAGTCTCCATGTCCATCATTGCTATATGTGGTTACCAGGGGATCAAACCCAGGTCCTTGCACTTGCAAGGCAGAGGCCAGAACCACTGAGCTAAATCCCTCACCCCAATGACTTATATTTTTTAAACCTGGGTTGCAAAAACTAGTTGTATCAAATACAGTGATATCTCAGTTTATGAACTTACTGTTTCATGATTTGTGGTAAAATGGCTGCATTTGTATTTGTGAGGGGAAGATGGATATAATCCTGTTGGTCAAATGATGCAGAATTTGCAAATGGAAGTAAAATTTTGTTATATGCTTTTGTTTACAAATAGAAGCATTTGTGAAGTGCAGTATTACTGTATTTTTAAACATGCTAACTCTCCCATTTCACCCCAAAAGACTTGATCTCAAAGAGAACTTAATGGTATCTAAAAATACTTTTTATCAGGACATTGCCTGAAATCACAAATGTCTAGACAACTAAGTCTTAGCTTATTGTGAAAAACTATGATGTGGATTATTTTCAGGACTTTGCTGTCTTCAGTTCCATCATGGATTTACATATCAGCAAGGCAGGGCGTGGAATACTTGCAATTGTGGGTGTTTTGTAGAAGTATTGCATTCATTTCTAAAGCATTTAATACTCTTTTCTCCATTAGAAAAGGACAGTCTCAAAACAAATTGAATTACCAGAATAAGAGAAAAGTGATTAAATTTTATTTGTTTGTGAGGGCCACTTGGAAAACACTGTATCTGCTTCTTATGTACAGGGAAGAACAGACTCTTCCAAAGGCTGATTAACCCATCAAAGAATTTACATTATTGAAATGAAGTAGGAACTATTCATTTCACTGCATTTCAGCAGAGAAAATGGGTTTCCACTCTTTCTCTTGTAAATTGTAAATGTTAAGAAAAGATTTAAACCTGTAGCAAGGTTAACTTGAAAACAGAAAAAGAGAACAAGAGCTATGAGGGTTGTGGGACAACATCTTCCAGCTCATTTTGCCCACTGTTCAGTTTGAGATTTCTGACTAGAGTAAACGTGTTTGCTGCAGCGGGACCTAAGTGGCTACTGTTGCAAGGTCGTTCGCTGGGGTGACTGCATGAAGTCCTTTCTGTGAAGAGCATGTAGAAAGCCCCACTGAAAACATTCTCTTTAGAATATTGCTGTTCCCTAGTTTGAAACAAAAGAGAAAATCATCATTTGTCACCCAGATCCTTTGATGAAAGTCATTTTATTTTATTTTATTTTATTTTATTTTATTTTATTTTATTTTATTTTACCTGCAGTTTGGCGTAGCTGAGGGTCTTAGTCAAAAATCAAAGATTTTAGTCCACATCTCCACTCTGATATACACAGGTTTTGCTTCTTTAGACATAGTTCCTTTATCTTTGAGTTCCGGATTCTTCATTCTTCATTCATCAAAACACTGTGTCTACTAGAGACTAATATGTCAAATAAAATTATGTGCTATAAAGAACTTTAAAATATAAAAAAACTAACATGACCCTCTTCCCAAATCTGAAATAATTTTGTTAACATACAATTTTTTCAGCCAATGACTTAAATCACCCAGACTTAGAAAGAAATGCCTTTGTCCATTAAGTACCAATATCCAAATATGAGCTGTTTGACATAGAAGCTTTTGTGACTCAGCTAAAGTTGAGTTCAGAAGTATAAAAATATTTCATGAATTCAGTAAAGGTCATGGGCCAAAGTAAAACAGCTTTCTTAAAAGTAGGGTCTGGAATCTTGTAACTGCTGCTGTTGATTTATGTTATTCTATGACTTCTGTGTTGCTGTTCAAACAACTCTAGCAGAAAACCTTGAGTGGTTCCAGGCCATGTCTCAGTCTCACTTGGGGACTGAAATTAGAAGTTAGTTGTGAGCTTTGCTGTTATTTTGATTTGGTCCATTGTTGTACTGGGAATTGAACCCAGGCCTCACACATGCCCAAATGTTGGTTTAATTGTGTCATCCGGTCTTCACCAGTATTTGCAAAAAAGTAAATATTCTATAGAAACCAAAGCACTGGTCTCCTTCTATCATCTAACCAACTACCAACAAGATTTCTGACATTTAAAAAACTACTTCACTAGCTATATCTTTATCTTTTTTCAAAATTATTTTCAGTGTCATTAATCACTGCTTACTAAACCACTGAGAAGAAAGAAAAGTATAAACTATAAAATGTCCTATACTTTTTTGTTTAGACATACAAAAAAGGTCCGTTAGCCACTGTTTTCTGCAGGTGAATATCCATATATGTTCTCCAGGCCAAGCAGATATTAAATGAAATCATTCCTATCTTCTTTGAACATTCCATTTTTCTCTTCTTTTTTTTTTTTTTTTTTTTTTTTTTTTTTTTTTTTTTTTTTTTTTTTTTAGGTTTTTTGAGACAGGGTCTCGCTTTGTGGTTCAGGCTGGCCCTCAGCTCAGCCTCAAACTCACATCACAATCCTCCTGCCTCTGCCTCCCGAGTGCTGGGATTACAGGCATGAGCCACCACACCCGGCACTGTAGTATGTGGTACTGGTTGCTGCTGGGTGTGGGTCTCCACACCCAGTATTGTTATGTGGTTACCGGGGAATCGAACCCGGGCCCTTGCGCTTGCAAGACAGGCGCCGTAACCACTGAGCTAACTCCCCGGCCCGAACATTCCATTTTTCATGCTGTGCTTATTAAACCATTTTCTTTTTGAATCATCTTTAGCAGTTAGGCAAAATAAAGAAAAACTAATTTCTGATAATTCACAGAAACAACCCGATTCCTTCCGCTCCTCATCTTGCCCTTCAGAATCCAGTAAGAAGCAGAAAATAACTTCATCTGTACACGCACAGGTCCGGAACATGTTCATTGTCTCAGGAACAGTTGTAAAGTAGGTTGAGGAAACTGGAGTAGTAACCATGAGGAATAATAATTAGATTCTTCAACCCCCCTTAGGTGCCTCTGGTGTACTTGATTAACCTTGAGAGGCTTTGAGAACTGCTCTAGAATAATAAATCAAAAACCATATTGGCCAGGCACAACTGTGCATACTGATCCATAGAATTCATTTTCCCCTAAGTCAGTTGTAAAACAACTTCAAAAATAGGAAAGTTGTTGTTGTTCATTTTCTTTATAGAAACAAGGGATTATTTCCTCATAGAGGAGTTTGATTTAAAATTTCAGGGATGAAGAAACTCCTTTGATTTGTCCCTGCCCTTGTTCATCCCAGGCTAACTCAGTGGTGCCAAGGACACGTCTTTCTCCCTCACTTCTTTACTCCTAGCACTATTTCTTCATCAGGCAGGAGTTCAATAGATCCTGGCTTAATGAAATATGAATTTATAATGTTTAGCATTTAAGTGTATTATGTTTGAATAGTATGATATAGGAATTCGTAACAGATATGTGACTAAGATAACAGTGAAAGCAAGTAATGGGAAAATGTTTTGAGAAAATGAGGGTAGTCAAAGGGGCCTCACATTTCCAAGTAGAACTTTTGAAGAAAAACTTTAGTTCCAAGTCTATGAAGAAGTGAGATGCCAAAGAAAGGTGACCTCCCTCAAATGCACAGGCAGCCTGATAGCACAAGGTGAAGGGAGATGACAGGGGCTTCCGATGACTTTAGAGCTCAAAGAGTTTCCCGAGGCATTGAATCTGTGTCTAAAATAAATGTGATTCTTGATGGGTTTGATATTCATTGGAAACCTCTGGGAAAACATTTCAAGTAGTTTGCTTTCCAAACTTTTTTTTTTGTGAAGTAAAAAGTGGGAATATGTCACCTAAAGTCTAAGCAACGTGCTTCCCTTGGCAGCTAAGTCAATCTCTATTCATAGAATGGGCATGTTCCTGAGCCTCAGCAATTTATGTTTCTTTTATTCTCAGAACACATATCAGCCCCGCAAGTCTCAGTTCGAATGCCAGACATATTTCAATGTTATATTACAAAATAAAACATCTTTTCTCTCCGCGTGCACTGAGTTTTCAGATGGGAGTTCTCACACTGCAGAACTATCAGTCAAATCTAACTGGCGTGTTCACAGATACTGATCTCCATTTCCACAGTACCTGTCTAACAGTAAAGGGATGTGCGGTCCTCTCCTAGAAATAAGAGGCTTTCTGTTAAAGAATCCACAGGGCACAAATCCGGAAGGGCTAATATACAGTTTTGAATATTTTTCCCATTATGTAACTTTCCTAGAGTAATCTACACAAAATCTCAATGGATTATCACTATTTTGCTTTTTTTATACTTACAAATTTCAACTTAACAAAAAACTAAACTATTCATTATCATCTGTGCCTAAAAAAATTAAAAATATTCCAAGTGAAATATTCTATCATGAAATACATTATTGTAAGTTCATGCCATAATTTGTAACAGAAAGAAAAAAAGAATTATAGTAAGAAACCATAATTGTTTTAAAAAATCAAGTCTCAGATACTATCTTTTTATACTATTAAATGTGAAATTTAAAAACCATTGTCTATCTTATGTACATTTAAAAATATTTGTCATGAATTCCTATGCATTATTTCAGATGTTCATATAGCATTTGTCTATACATCAATTCTCAGTTAAATTAATTGTTGAAATAATGTCAGAGGTGGACAATCTGGGAACATTAAGATGTAATAGCTAGTTTAATATATTTTTTCCAATTTACAATGGTTTCCTAAGTAAAAGGATTTTCAAGTTTTATTTTATTTATGGGTTATACTACATATTATAATAAATGTACACATTGTGTGTGATTTTTTCTTATTAAATAACACAAGTCCACATACCCCATACCTAGAAATATATATTGCTGAAGGACAGGACACACTGTTCTTTTAAATAATATGCATCCGTATATCACCATGAATAGCATGCATGCATACTATAATGTAATAAAATGAATCATGGATGTATGTGGATAGACAGAGGAAAAGAGAGAGAGACAGACAGACAGACAGACAGAGATGTACAAGACATGGAGAAATCCATGCTAAATGATGACTGGCTGTATTATCTTCCAGGTTAAGCTTCAGCTTGGATGATAAGAATGTAAGCACTGAGGGAACCCCACTTCTTGTAGAAAAATGAGAAGGGCAGAAACTCTATAATCCCCCTCTAGGACACCAGGGGCCTCCCCATCTTGAACTCAGAAAGCTAGAGGCAGATGGGTTTGAAGATAGACCCCATGGCTACTCCTCCACTGGACACAAAAGTCATGTCCCATCTTAGAGTGATGTGAGCTGAGAAATACTGGTCTTGATTTGCTAAACACAACAAGCTCTCTTCTCTTATCTGAGCTTTCATTGTGTCAAAGGTCAATCAGACACTATGGAGGACTCTTGAGATCCTTTCCTGTTTTGTGTTATAAGAAAAGGAAAGTATAATTTTTGTGTGAAACTTCATTGTTTTCATCACTAAGCCTCATCTTCATGAAATGATGATTATTCTCCAAAGATGACCTACATGTGAACTACCTCCTCCCCTTCCTGTAATATGCTTTCAATAGTTCCTAGTCAGGTATAACTGATAATATGAACTTCTCTAAAATAAATTATAAGAGATCAAAATTCCTACCTAAAATTTGAGGCCTCTTATTCTAAGCAACATATTATATTAGATAGCAAATGGTTGTGAGCAACTACATTTGGTAAATGTGGTACCACTTGAGTTAAATACCCAGCAAGGCAGTTACGTTTGGGGTTAGTGTATTACAGAGCAATACATAGCAATTGCTAACTATATTTTTACTCCATGTACCCCATTAAGTCTTGATTTAATACATGGTCATATTGTATGTTGATCTTTTTAATTTTTTTCACTAATTGTATCCCTCAAATATTGAAAGACAAAAAAGTACTGTCTTGGGTAGTAAATATCCTCTTCAAAGATATCAAAAGATCTGTCTTCTAATACCTTATTTCATGCATTATTTGACTTTCTAGGATTTAAAAGAAGTCATTACATATTTTTGCTGAATTTTACTATACATAGCATGTAATTTTAGTAAAATTTAATTCATTGCTTTAAAATTACAATAAAAACAGAAGTAGAAAATGAAAAAAAAATCCGTAAAGTCCAACATGACACATGGAGTTCCATCAGAAAATTTTTCAGCTCTCTGCTGCACCCCAGAATTTTTTATGATCTGCTTGATACCTATCAAGCTCCTGGTTGTATCAGTCATCTTTTCATTTAAAAAATACTAAGAAAAAACGACCTTATATTTATCTCAAATGTTAATGTCACATTTAATTACATAGATAAGAACTTGTATCTGATTTTATGGTTAATATTAAAGTTCTTATCTGGGCAATGGTGATAAGAAAAAAATAGCAATTTTTTTTCTAGTTACTGATTTGTGCATTTAATTAAGATCAGCTCTAAATTTTACCCTTTTTCGTGTGCCTCTAAGGAAATAAAAGACATGTCTGTAAAACATGACAATTTGACATTAGAGAAGATGAAGAATGGTATCATTTCACCACAATCAAATGAGCAAAAATAATGCCCAGTAAAGGGCCACAGCAAAATGCTGAAGTTAAGAAAATGCCTGGTTGAGTTCAATTGCTAAAAGTGAAAAAAAAAAAAAAAGTCTAAAAATTCTCCAAGGAACTATATTTCTAGATTTTTAAGACTTATTTTACTTTGCTATAATGTTTCTTGGGAAAATAATAAAAGGATCTAGTCATCAAAATATAAGGCTGTTTTGATGTGATGATGGAAATGTATGTTGAGTATTATCAGTCAAATGCGATGAAGCGGAAGGACACGCACTCCTCGTGACTATACCTAGAGCCCCCAGGTCAGACTGCAGAGACAGATCAAGTCTCTGCTCAGATTTCGGGTCCAACTCACTTCGAGAAAACTAGAGTAGTACCCTGCCTGCCTCCTATTCCGCATAGAGGGGTCAACAGCATTGGAGAGATGTAAACATGTAAGTTCAACCTGAAAGAAAGTGGTCTTGTCATCAATCCGCACCAAATACAGAATGATCTTAAACTAGGTGTCTCCTCTGCCCGCGGTTAGAACTTAGGAACCTGAGAATGCTTCTTTCATATGGAACCCAGTGTTAAGTTTCTCCATTAAACTTGTTATGTTGTGGGACGCTGAGAAAGAACACATGGAGGCACAGACTTTGGATAAAACAAGAAATCAAAATAAGAAATATTTACTTGTAAATAAGGCCGGGCTGCATTTAAGCCTCACTCTATGATCCACACCCTGACTTCAGTGACGCGTCTCATTTTACAGGATGTTACAGCCTTTACCTCATTGGACCGGTTAAGGAAACAGCCACAGTCCCCCTTCGCAGTCACAAGTGACTTAAGTAGGCGAGGTGCTCTGTTCCTAACAGAATACAGATCTGTAGCTATCCAACTCCGAGGGTTGGGGAAACAGCGCAGATGTTTTACGTTTTTCCTCTATCAGTTGTACATGGAGGAAAACAAAACAAAAAACACTTTTCTACATACTGTTCCATCCTAACAGAGGACTTTTAGTACTGTAAAATGTTTACGAGTAAGATACATTATGTAGGTTAGTTACATAATTGAGAAAAGGCCTGTATGTAAAGGGTGAAATTCATTACCAAATTACACAAATAATAAATTGATTTTCTGACATACGGAAAATAAAATAAAATAAGTAATCCTTGATAATCAAAACAAAGATATGAAATTACATACAAAAATATGAAATTGTATTCCCATAGATTTGTGTGTGTGTGTGTCTGTGTGTGTGTGTGGTACCAGGGATCAGAACTGAGGCCTAGTGGTTATCACGCAGGTGCTGTTCAAAACACCCCATATTTCCCCTAGATTTTTAAGAAGAATCTATATAGCTATATTTTATAAATATATATCTTGTCATTTCTATGTTTAACCTTTTTTTTTTTTTAAAGACAAGTTCTTGCTTTGTAGTTCAGGTTGGCCTTGAGCTCACTATGTAGCGCAGGTGAGCCTTGAACTCAGCAATCCTCCTGCCTCAAGCCTCCGAGTGCTGGGATAACAGGCTGGAGCTACCACGCCCAGCACTGTGGTATGTGGTACTGATTGCTGGTGGATGTGCATCACCACACCCAGCATTGCTGTATGTGGTAGAAGGGACTGAACTCGGGCCCTTGTACTTGCAAGGCAGGTGCTGGAACCAGTGAGCTAAATCACTTGCCTTATGCCTAACTTTTAATGTATGTTAAACTGCATGTTTTCTCCCATAATGGCTGTTAAATGAATCTGTTCTCAACAGCACAGATAATAATTTGAATACAGAACAACTATTTTCCTGTCAGTTGCACTTTGAATATGACTGTGTCAGCTTAGTGACTGGATGGCGTGATTAAATCAACAGTTTTTAAGAACCACGTAATGCACACAAGTTATGTTCATTTATTTTGTTTCATTTGCTTTTATTGATTTATATTACTCAATATAGAAAGGATATTTCTATACTTACAGAGAGAAGGAACAAAGAAAAAAACAAAAACATTCTCTCCAAACTACCAGAATTTACTTATAAAAGTATTTCAAGTCAGAACACAAGAGATAAATTGTTATAGTTTTAGAATTAAGATAATTCACGTTTGGGTAGAATGTTACCTGACTTGACTTTGAGTGTTATAGTTTTATTTGACATAATAAAAATATAAAGGTATAAATGAGTTCTACTATATAAAATAGATATTGTAAAACAGAAAATATTTTAAAATAAATGGGGTGGAGGGTTAAGTAAAGAGTGAAAAATAATGTGATGCCAATAAAAAAAAGAAAAGCCTATTTATATAGGGGCAGGGAGTTGCGGGATGAGTAGGGGAAATAAGGAAAAATGAGAATCAAGTCGTGTCATATCATATACTGGTACAAATTCTCAATATTGAAAGTGACTATGATGTGTATATATAATGTACCAATAATGATTTGAAAAATTAATATAAATAATTGCTTGAAAGATTTGATAGCCCAGATTTTCAGGGCTATCTGAGGCATGTAATTTAATACTCCAAACTAGTATAATCTTTGTACATTGTATACAGAGTACACTAGATTTGAGTCACCGCAAAATTCATGTTGAAACTGCCTTCCCCCATGAAACAGTATTAAGACGCATTTGTGACATGTTGGCATCATGAAAATGGAGCCCTCATAAACATGTTTAGAGTCCTTACAAAAGATATCCAGAGAAGTTGTTCTTCCCTTCCAGCCTGTGAAGACAGAGCAAGAACATAATGATCATCCATGAGCACAAAATAAGTTTTCACCAGATACCTCACTTATTGGTGCCTGGATGTTGGACTTCTCAAATTTCAAATACTATGGTAAATCTTTGTTGTTATTTATGAGCCACTCATATATGATGTTTTGTTCTAGCATCCCCATTGTTTCTGACCCCTCTGAGTGCCAATAATAATCTTCCTGAGAAAAACCTCTGTCCTGGTTGTGGAATTTAAATACCAAAGCATGCTCACCTACACTAGGGTGGCACCATTCACCAAAGAATAGTGACAGAGGAAGGACAGCCTCCTAATATGGAGAATGGTTCATCTTCTTGGGTTAAAGCAGAAGAAAACCCAAATGAATCATCACGTAACTAAATCCAATGAATATAGCTAAAGATGTGTGTACCTAGTGAGCTTTGCACTAGAGAATCACATTGCTCCAAGCATTGTGAAAGGATGTTGGACAAGTGGATAAGAGATTGAGCTCTAACAAAGTAAAAAAGAAAATATTGAACAAGAATAATTTAAAACACTGGAAATTGTAGAAGGCAAAATAGTAAAAATACAAAGACATTCTTAAAATGAGAGTTGGAATCTTAGCAGATTGAATATACACAGAAGATAAAGGTGCAATATATAAACTAAATTATTTTGAAAGACAGGTATTAAAACTGAAAATCTTTGTTGAGCAGTTTTGAAGTTTTCTTCTGAACTCCCCACCATGGCCTCAGAATCATGTATTGTTTTTCCATATTCTTGATGATAGCTACCCTTACTGAGTTGAAATGGAATCTCAATATGGTTTTGATTTGCATTTCACTGATGGATATGATAGTGAACATTTCTTGTACACTGTTATGGTTTGGGTTTAGATTTCTTCCCAAAGTCTCATGCAGTCTTTTCAGAAGGAAGCCAAATCTGGAATGTGTGAATCTGGGATTAAGGGCATGTGACTACTGAACTATTACCAGAGTCTGATTAAAATAAAGGGAGCGGAAATACTGTTAGTGGTCTTTGTTACCTTTGCTGCCTTGTGTGCACCATGTCATTTCTCCTCAGCCATGCCCATTTGCCATCCCTGCCATGGAGCCAGCCGATTATGGATTGGAACCTCTATGAATTGTAAGCCAAATGGACCCCTGTCCCTCAAACTTTGGACATCAAATATTTTGTCTTAGCAAGGAGAGAAAAGTAACTAACATATATACCTGTTGCCTATTTGTTCTTATTTTGAGAATTCTCTGTTCAGTTCACTTTCCATGTTGATAAGGTTGTTTAAATTTTTGTGTTATGTTTTTGAAGTCCTCTGTGTGTTCTACATATGTATTAATGCAAAATCTTCCTAATAGATTGGTGAACAGTCACCTAATCATTCCATGACATTTCCTGAACTGTGGCCTCTTTCCAATATGGAGCTTCAGAATCTTCTCCAGATGGCCAGCGGGCAAAGAAAAAAGGGAGAGTACAGAATTATCCAAGAAAGTTTTGCAGACACACTAAAGAAAGTATCTACCACCCTTGATCATACTGGATCCAGAATATTCATCACTGAATCCATGTTGGATGCTACTATTACCAAGAAGTACAGTTTCTAGTGGATCAAGTTTTCTTTAACAAGCAAGTATCTCTTCATCACTGAGGAGGGACACAAGACTTTGGTTATGTGTAGTTATCTTTATTTACATTACACAGGTAGTCTTTCAGGTTGATCAATCTGAAGTCAAGCTCTTTATTCTCTTTTCTGTTTTTGCAGTCATCCCTTATCTCTAAGTCTGATAGAAATAATAATGTGATAGCTATGATTTATATAAGGTTCTGGAACTTACTTTTGCAAGCGAAATATTCTACTCGTAATTATACAAATATCAACCTATACATCTATATATGACTTCCACTTGGTAACTTCTACTTTTCAAGGCATCCAATTTGTTCGTAACATGGGCTTGATGTAAGAGAAGGGACTCTGACTAAGTGCCTATTACAATGTGAACACAGAATTAATTGTGTTATTCCTGTCATAATTCTATCTGGAAAATTCTTTTGAGCGTTATTGCTAAGTATAATTTGCAACTAGGAAGGTGAATGACAGACAAAAGAGCTAGTGACTACATTTTTTAGGTCTATTAAAAGTACAGCCTTAGAATAAACCCAATTAATCCTGAATTGACATGTTTTAGTAGCTTTAGGGGGCCTTTAGGAACTGAACTATCCATCTTACTGGACTCAGGAACAGGCATGGGAGTCGTAGCAAGGATTAAGAAAGCTGAAGATGCTAGATGGATGGAGGACAGATAGATGATGGACAGACAGAAAGATAAATGGATATTCTGAGCCATATTAAAGATATAAACTTTTATCTGGACTCATTCCAATAAATTGTGTAACCTAGTGACTCTGTTTCTTTAGAAGTTAAATGAAACACATCTATATCATTTGACTTTTCTATTGGTTAACTTCAGTGAGTCAAGAAATATAAAGCACAGGTTTGCTCCATATGAAACAGTAACCAATGTGTTGTTAATCATTGCAAATTGACTCAAATTGCCAGTCATTGTGCTACTCAAGCCTTCCATGGCTTCCAAGCTCAGAAATATCCCAAAGCACTACAAGGTAAAGTGATAGAGAAACAACTTGACTTTCTAGTATTTTTATTGTTTCACTTTTTATCCCCAAAGTAAATAGATTCCTGAAGTAGAAATGAGTGTTATTATAACTTACAATCATACCAGTTTGTCAAAGCCGGTGCTGCACAGGTTGAAGTCCAGTACGCATATCTGCTCCTTCAGTGGTCTACTCTGCAGCAGAAAACTCTCAAATTAAAACTGGGAGTATATGTATTTTACAGTCTCCCCCACGGGGCCCAAAGAGAGGGTGGGAAATTTACACTCTAGTCATTTGCCTTCCACTGCAATGTAAATAACTGGCTGCTGGTAACCCAGTCTCATTTTCCTTTGAAATGCAAAAGAAGATAACTAGCTTTCTCAGCTACCTTTCAATTTCCAGGCTCCTCCTTTATCCCAATGGCTAGCAACATTTTCTGGGAAAATTCTTTGTATGAATATTAAAATATCCCCTTTTTGATTATAAGCATTTCTTTCTCAAATGTCTAACCACTCACATGGCAACCTGAAATCCAACCCATCTTCTTTACTAATATCATTGAAACTGAGCCAGTGAGCACTTTCCTTGTTTACCTAATTTCAGAGTAGTCCTCCAGGTACCACAACATTAGCAAGCCTCATTCCTAAAATGTTAGACTGCTCTCCAGAACCTATTCCTTTGTAGCATGCTTATTTCAGCAAAGACATTATTGTAGACTTCTGTGTTAGCTGGATACATTAGAGTCAGTTAGATAAACCAGGTGGAGACCTCCAGGGAGTTAAGGCAGAATGAAATTTAGACCAATTTACTGAAGGCCAGGATTCAAGAAAGAGGAACTACTATACTCACATCCCTCCCCTAGGGACGAACAGCAGTGACTGATTCTCTAAATAGGCATCAGTCCTCATGGTCTGGGACCAAAACTTCCTTAGTCAATGCCTTCCGGGAAAATCCCTGTTTATCCTATGTAAGCTTGTTATGTTCTTGCTTCCCCATGTGATCCCCATTTAATCAACCTTACCTAAGTGACTGCACTTGTCCTAATCTTATTGGTTGATCATAGTTTTATCCCACCTCATGATTTCCCATTCAATCAATGTTCCTTAAGTGACTGTGCTTGTAATCTTGTTAGTTGACCGTAGCTTTGCCCCACCTTGTACCTGCTTCACCTCATGGCTATGCTCAATTAAACATCTTTAAGTAGCAGAGTGGGTGGGCACCCCGCTTTCCAGCCCCCCTCTGTCTTAGACAGAAGCTATCATTTTCTCAATAAATACTTCCCATTCTTTAACTTCTATTGTTCTTATTGTAACAAACAGCAGAGGAACAATGCCAGGCTAGTGAAAGCAAAGAGATATATACTTTATTTACCTCTTCCTCCAGAAGAGGACTGAAAGCAAATGAGAGACCATCAAGTACCAAATCAAGAAAACGCCAGAAGCCATCTAAGGCATTGTAACAGAGGTCTGGCATATCTATCACACATCAGGATCAGAGCAAATATTTGAGTCCACACAGTGATCATGCTAGAGATATTGATATTTTCAGGTTACCTGTCATTGAAATGATGCTGTACTTTGTAGCTATTATCTCTATGCTGGAAACATCCCGTCCTATGTTCTATTTTATCTGCTCTGAGATGGCATGACTTTGTCTGGCATAGACAGCCCCATACAGCAGTCTGTTTTGTTGTTGTTTTTTTTAATATCTTGTCAAACTGTAGCTTGAAATTAAAAACACATTCATTAACTACTTCATTACCAGGTAAAGCCTGACACCTAGAATCCATTCTTCTATTTTAGAGAACAGAACTTGAGGTGTGCAAACATTAGCAAGTTAGGAGTTATGTGTCCTTTATTTGGATAATTTGGAGGTCCATATATCAAACATCCCATATCAACATCACCATCCACCTAGGTGCTTATGCCAGAAATTTGGATGATAGACATCAGCTTTTCCACTGAAACCAATAAAATATACTAGTGTGCATCTAGACAAAGCCAGGACAACCAACATTTAATTAGTGTGTCCTGAAACCAAGAATGAATTCTAAGGAACCACAGAGGTTAACAGTAGGACAACTTTACTGAGAGATGGTTACCAAGAGTGGGTTCCTACCAATTTCCCTAGCAGTGTTACAGAGGAAACTCATGAGGTGGGTAGAGAATCATGAGGTGAGCCTAACATGAGTCAAACAATAATCAGTCACATTACAGTGTAACCACTTAGCTAATATGGACCAACAGGGAAATGGGTCACATAACGATAGTACATGGAAAGAACAAAGGTATTTTGGGAAAAGGATCAGTCCAGATCCTCTAGTCACCCTCCTGACAGGTATTTGCACTTACAGGAACAAATGATACCAGTAGCAGTGTGATTCCAAATTATTGCTTATTCCTCAGAGAAGCCTGTGAGTCTGGGCATTTCACTTGTGCTGGGGCCCTTGAGGGCCTAACTTTGACTGCCTATAATAGTTTTACCTAACTTAGCTTCCTTTATTACTACATCTCCTCCTTTGATGGGTTTGGTTCTCTAATTCTTTATAAAGTATATAACAGATCAATGTGGACTGTGTTCACTTATAGAACTATAGTACATGATAATTTTTTCTTCTTAGGACTAATTTGGCACCCATTTTCTAACCTTCTATGTCTCCTGTTCCTATCCAGGACTGTGACCATGGACATAGACAAGCAAATGACCTTAGCCAGTCCTGGGACACACAGGACACAACTACCCACATTGTGAAAGTAATCAAAGGTGTGCAACAGACTGAGAAAAAGAAAAAGGGATGGTCACTACATATGTGTTAAGGCAAAAAACTACAGTAAGAAGAGATAATAGTTATAAATATACATTCACCAAATATTGGTGCACCCCGCTACATAAAACGAACATTATCAGAGATGAGAAATTTAATAAACTTGAACACAATGGTAATGGGGGACTTTAATTACCCCACAATCAAAAACAGATAGATTATTTAGACAAAAAATGAACAAAGAGATATTAGAACAGAAGCAAACTTATGAACAAATGGACTTAGAAGATGTATACAGTGTATTCCACCTCAAAACAGTAGAATGCACATTATTCTCAGCAGAAAATGGAACCTTCTCCAAAATAGACCACATATTAGCTCACAGAACATGCTTAAGCAAATGCAAAGAAACTTAAATTTCCTTATGCATATTAGTTGACCATAATGCAATAAAAATGGAAATTAATAGCAAAATAAGCCAAAAAACCTTTGGAAACACATAACACCCTCCTGAACAACCAATGGATCACTGATGAAATTAAAGAAGAAACTAAACAGTATGCACAGTTAAATTATAATGCTGACACTAGATGCCATGATTTAGGTATGCAGTGAAAAATGATCCTAAGAGTAAAATTTATGGCAGGGAACTCTTACACCATGTTAAGTACTTAATGTTAAACCTCAAAACTGTAGAAAAAAAGATGAAGAAATTCAAGCCCAAAGCTGGCAAAAAGGAGGAAATTATAAAGATCAGCGCAGAAATAATTGCAATTTAATCTAAGGAAACAATACAAAGAATCAACGAATCAAAGAATTGTTTTTTGAAAGATTAAATGAAATGTATAAGCAGTTTGTAATAGCTGTATCTTGGAAACAACACAAATGTCTATCAACTATGAATGGGTAAAAATGATGTAGTGTTTTTGTACACTGGACTACTGCTCAGCCATAAAGAAAGATAAAATCAAGACATGAATGAATCTGGATCTTAAGTGAAATAAATTGGACACCTGTTTAAATATCACTCTATCTTTCTGGTTTAAGGAACTGAAATGGTAAATAAGGAAAATAATATACAACAGATAATGGGAAATAGGAAGAAATTATTCAAAGGAATGGGAAACTGAAAAGGAGGGAGGGAAAAAGAAAAGAAAAGATAAATTGAGAAAAGGGAAAACAAATAAAACTTTTTTAAAATAAGGAGGGGAAGGAAAGTTGAAGAGCAGGGAATAAACTGAGAGAAAAAGAAGAATCGAAATGTATCATGTACGGGTAAAAATTCCCTTTGATGAATGTGGTCATTACAGACAATTAAATTATGCCAATAGAATTATTTTTTAAAAAATTCTATTTCAGTAAACTTGAAAGTATAGTTACTTTTTTTAAAAAAAAATAGTATATATTTGCAACACATAGTGAATACTTTCCATCCTGGGAAGTTGGTGTATGTGCATATCATATATTAATTCTTTTACATACCTTCTTCCCCTTTCTTTTCTCTCATTTCTTTATCCCTTTCCCATCTGTAAAACATCTCTCTCCCTGTTTCCTGTAATCCAGTTTTTTGTTCTTTAAATTAGTTATACTTTGAATTTTTCATATTAGAAACCATGAAATGCTTTCATGTTTGATTCATTTCACTTATTGCGAGAGCATCAAAGTGATGTACAGATTTCTATGTTTGTAAAGGCAGAGTAGTATTCTGTGATTACAAACACCATGTTTTCCTTATGTATGTGTCATTGGTGGGCAGGCTGTCCTCTATGTTGGTTTTTGTAAGTAATGCTGTAGTTAAAAGAGAACTGAATATATCTCTTTGCTACACTGATATAATTTCATTTAGATAAATACCAACTAGTGAAAATTTGGGGTAATGTATTAGTTCTACTTTTAAGTTTTTAGAAACATCCATGCTATTTTGCATATTGGCTGTAATAATTTATATTCCCAATAAGTTATACAAAGTTTTCATTTGTAAGTATTCTTCCCATCACTTATTGTCTTGTGTTTTATTGATAGTGGCAACTCTAACAGGTTTGAGGGACTATCTCATCATTTTGCTTTTCACTTGCACTTCTTATGAATAACGATCCTGATCATTCTTGATATGCTTCTTTTTTATATTATCTTCTCAAAAAATTTCATTTACTTTGGGGACTGGTATATGCATATAACACATTTTAGTTTCATTCCTTTTTTTAACCCCCTTTTATTTTTCCAGCACCAGATTCATTTATTTATAAGATCTTATAAAATTTATTAACATATATACAGATTTAAATCCAGCCTCACCAGCCATAACACCTATAAAACATGTAAGATAATTGTGTTAAATCAGGACACACTTTTAGATACATTTTCCACACTAGACTAAATGCCTTTTTTGTGTCTTTTTCCTTATATCTGTCTTTTATTTCATACTTTACATATTTATTGAATTTTTTATATACAAGAAATTATAAGATATTTAAGCTTGTGTGTCCAGCATACTTCATTTAACATTATTGTCTCAAGGTGTATCTATTTCCTACAAATGACTCAGTTTCATCCTTTTTATGTCAGAGTGGTATTCCCTTGTGCATAAATCTATTTTTCTCTTGATTTATTTTATTTTATTGAAATAACTTCTCACTATGTAGTTCAGGTTGGCCTCAAACTCACGGTGATCCTTCTACCTCAGCTTTTCAAGTGCTGGGATTACAGGTGTGCAACACCATGCATGGCTATAAATACAGTTTATAAATCACTTCTGTTAATGGACCTATAGGCTGGTTCCAAGATTTAGCTATTGTGAATTACACTACTGTAAACATGGATAACACATACATCACTGTGCTATCATATCTTTAACTCTCTTGGGAAGATACTTAGAAGAGAAAAAGTTGTGTGAAATGGAATTTATCCTTTTTGTTTATTCCACACTCTCCATACTAATTCCCATAGTAGTTATATTAGCTTACAGTTCGCCCTGATAGCGGAGCTGGGTTCCCTTCACCCCACAACCTCACCAGCACTCATTATTGGCTGATCTCCAGATTATAATCCTTCCTTCTGGATTGAAATAAAATCTCAGTGCTGTTTTAATTTGCATTTCTCAGATGGCCAGTGATGTTGAACATTTCTCACTTGAACTATGTCCTCCCAAATCCTTTACCAGTCTCGATCAGGTTATGTAATAATAATTTGATATTATTGTTATGGGTTCATTATATACTTTGGATATTAATCTCTTACCATATATATGGTTTGCAAATACTTTTTCTGTTTCATACCCAACCTCCTTACTCTGTTGATTATGAAGTGGGCTTGGCTGAAGCTTTCACTTTGATATAATCTCAGTTGTCTACATTTGCTTCTGTGTACTATGCTTTTAAAGTCATACCTGAAGAATACATACAGAGTCACGGAGCATTTATCATCGCTTCTCCTAGGACTTTTACACTTTCAGGTATGATATTAAAGTCATTATTTCTTTTTCATTTGATTTTATTTGTGTATATATTAAAAAGATATAATTTCTGTCTTCTGCAGGTCAATAGTAGGTTAGAGTATTCATTAAAGATAATGTGTTTTAGTTTCTCCCTCTTTTATTTGTCAGAGTATAGAGGATTTGGGGTCCTTTTCTCTGAAGGACGCTTTCCTGGAATAATGTTGTCAGTTGTCAAGTTTTTTTTTTGTAGCTCTTGTTCCTTTCTTTTTGCCCCATCATTACTCTGAATATATATCTCCTCTCTCCTCCTCCTCCTTCTCCTCTGTCTCTGTCTGTCTGTCTGTCTGTCTCTCTCTCTCTCTCTCTCTCTCTCTTGGCTTGTGAGGACTCTGGAAATTATTAGTCATAATTTCTTTATATATTATATTATTTACTTTCGGAGACTAACTGTTTTTAATATCATTTCTTCTTGATTTTTAAAAGTTTGATTATGTCTAGACAAAAACTTTTTTTGTCTGAGAAATAGGTGGTAAAGATTCTTTCCCATATTCTTGGTTGCCTTTTCGATCTGGTGGTGGTTTCCTTTGCTGTGCAAAAGCTTTTTAATAGAATGAGTTCCCATTTGTTGATTTCTTCTGCCAGTTCTTATGTTATAGAGGTTATTCATGAAGTCTTTCCCTAAACTTCAGACAAAGGACTACTATCTAGAATATATAAAGAGCTTAAAAAAATTAGCCCACCCTAATTTAAAGATCCAGTTCAAAAATGGCCACCTGAAATGAACAGACACTTTTCAAAGGAAGAAGTAAGGGCCGCTAAGAAGTATATGAAGAAATGCTCAATACACAGGTCATTCCAAAGATTCAGATGGAAACAACCCTAAGATTTCATTACACTCCACAAAGAATGGCTGCTATCTCAGAATTAGCCAGCAACAAATATTGGTGAGGCTGCAGAGAAAAAGGAACCCTGCTCCACTGTTGGTGGGAATGTAGACTCATACAACCTCTATGAAAATCAGTGTGGAGATTCCTCAGAAAACTAGGATTAGAGGTCCCATTTGACGCAGCCATCACTCAGCTAGGTATATACACAAAATAATTAAAATTTACAGCACAGCAGTATATGTGCACTCAAGCAGCTCAGACTGTGACTGCTAACATCTTGGAAACAACCAAGATGTCCATCAACTGGAGAATGGATAAAGAAGATGTGGTTCTTTTATAGAATGCTTTATTATTCTGCCATGAAAAAAATGGTAAGACGGAGTCATTCATACTCAAATGGATGTACCTTGAGGACATCCTTATAAGAGAAATAAGTAGGTCATGGATGTGTAAATATCATATCTCTTCTCTGGTGTGAGAAAATGAAATAAATGAGTTCTAGAATATAAAGTGGATATTGTGAAATAAAAAATATTGAAAAGGAAGTAGGGTGTGGGGTAAACAACAAGGGGAAAAAGAATGCTATAGTAATAAAAATTAAGGAAGCAAAGCTTATGTATATAGGAGGTGGGGTTGTAGGGTGGATGGAGGAATGAGAAAAAATGAGAATCATTTGTCATATACTGCTACAAATTCTCAATGATGAAGGAGGTGATGATATGTATATATAATGCAGCAATAAAGATTTGAATTTAAAAAAAACTTTTTTGGATTGAATCTGATTGGAGATCTTTTTCCTTTCTATATTTCAATATGAACATTTTTGTCTAAATTTGAAGAGTCTTCTATTATTTTTCTTTTCTTGTTCAAATTATTTTAAGACATAATTTTACTGAATCCTTAAATTGCCTGAGCTTGGACTTGTGATTCTCCAGCCTAAGGCTACCAGAGTCCTGAAATTACAGGCATGCACCACCAGCAGCACATCCAGATATATTTCTTTAAATAAACATTGTACTCTTTTGTATTTCTTTTCTGTCGCACAAACTCCTACAATGTGAATATGTGCTCTTTTGATGGTTTCCTGTAGCTAAAAACATGAACTATTTTCACATTTTTACGCAGTGGAGGAATGGGAAAAAATGAGAATCAAGTTATGTCATATACCCCAAAGTGAGTCACAGGCTATGAAGCTCTGTGTATTTTGTTACCTACATAATTTACCATTCTGCTTCTATAACCTGGTTTTCACTACTCGTGTCCCTACTGATCAGCTCTCATTTCCCTTAACCGGCATGCTTTTCTGGACATAAGGTCTGAACCATTCTGCTATTGCCACTTAAAATGGTCTTCCCCATCCTTCTGCTTACCCCAGCGAGGCCCACCTACATGGAAGTACTTTGCTTAAATGTATCCATTGTACGTGTCAGGAAAATTCCCTGAGGCTAAGACTTATCTTGTTCTTTTTTGCCTGCTCATTTTATTCTCCTTAAACGTAACCTTACAATTAAGTACTGTCTGCTTCTTCCTTCATGTGATTGAATACATGTCTGTTTATGCATCAGTTTATTTTCAGTCCCTAGAGCTATGCCACCCAAATAAAAGGCCATAAAAGGATATATTTTGCACGTTTGTGTAACAATGAACTATTTCTGTAAAACCAGTAAGTTGTGGAAGGCTAGTGTACAGAATGCTTTACTAAGAATTATATAATTCAACCTGAAGTTTCTCTCTCTCTCTCTCTCTCCTCCATCTTGTTTTTTAGGCACCTTAATAGTATCTTTCAACCAGTTGTATCTTAATATGAACCACTCATACAAGCACAGTGCCCAGCCAATCAACACAATGGTTTAGTAATCACATACCCTTAATCCCAGCATCACACACTTCAGAATGAGCCACCTCTGAAAAAGACATCGATGAAATCACATGAGGCATTAAGGGGATGCCTATACCGAATCATTTAGAGTATGAGCATCTCCTTAGGGTATAGGCATCCCCTTAATAGTATATAGGGGATGCTTATCCATGCCTATATTCTTCCCCTGGTCTTGCAAAGATTCATATACTTTCTTTTATGCAAAATGAATTTAGTCCATCTCTAAGAGTTGCCAAAGTCATAAGAGTTTCAGCATTTCTGAAAAGTAAATTCCAAGTCTCCTCTGAGATTTAAGGCAAACTTTTAGCTCTAAGCCCTTGTAGAAATAAAAAGAAAGTTAGACACTTGCAATATGTAGTGGTACAAGATAAACATTACCTTTCCAAAAGGTACAAGTAGGAGTATGCAAAGGAGTGGGACCAAGACAAGTCAAAAGTCCAGCATAATCCTGGGCAAATATTAAATCCCACAATTTCATGTGTATCATCCATGGCGATTGGTGACAAGATATGAATGGACTCCAAAGGGTCTGGGTGGCTCTGCCTATATACTTCCAGTGATTGTAGCTTCCAAGGATTCTGTCTTGGGCTGGCTCATTTCCCTCAAATGATCCACACTTTTGGCTTCTCCAAACTTCTGGAGTCTCCACTGCCCCTTTGGGTTCACACTCACAGCTTTCCCTACTGAATTCTCTGAGGCCCACTAACCAGCCTTCAGAGCCTTCTTCTTAAATCTGAGCAGAAGCCTCCCTGAACCACAAATATTGCCTTCTTAATGAGCTAAAACCAGCATCATGTGTATGACACCAAGTTCTGACACCCACTAGAGCAGCCAGGCTTCCTTCCCTCATGTGTGCTGGGCTACAGAGCCTATGAACCAAACCCCAAGGAACAACTTCCCTCGTCTGCTGCCATTCTGGAACATAGTCCTCTGGGGCTGTCTTCTTAAAGAAAAGTCTTTCACTTTTGCCATTTTCAGGCCACAAAGGGTGGAGTCCTGCTGTTTCTTATAATGCCCTGAAGCCTTCTTTTCTATCTCTTCTTTCTTCTCAGCAAATAAGATCTCTGTTCTATCTTTGCAGGTTGCAACCTTACTGGAGCTCTTTTTCTGGTTGGACTCAAAATAATTTACTTCATTCTGCTGGACTCTTTGCTCTTGATTCTCAACATAAATTTGCCAAAAATTCCCGACAGTAGCCACACCACAATCTCAACATGAGACAGCCTTGAAATTTCTTCTGCCAGATTCATGAGCCTACTTCCTTTAATCATAGTCTCAGACAAAGTCTGTGGACATGAGCAAATTTTCTGGTAAGGCATAGCACACTTTGTCTGGATGCTGGCAGCCTCTCCCCCACTTCCTACATCTCTTTCTCTCTTTCTCTCTCTAATAAAAATAATCCTATCAACTAGGAACTATTTTTACATAAAAAATTTAAGGAAGGCATTAAGTTCCTTACTTGAGCTTCACATTATTTAAACAAAGAAAAAATTTCATCACAAATAGGATGAGTGAGAGTGTCATTTCTCACATCAAATATGGCTTTACCAATGCTAATCAAAGCAAAACTGTTCCTTAAAATTCAAAGTGAGAGTAACAAAGGTGTCTTTGATATTTATTTAAAACCTAGTAAATATTAGCTGATTATTTTCATAAATGTCTTATATTTATGCTAAATATATATATTACTGATATTTAAAATGTGAAAAATGTACTGTTGCTTACAATATAGGTGACTTCCAAGATCATATATCTACTTGGTGGCATAGAAAACATAAGTATTGATCTCCAACATCTAAATTAATTGATCTCTTTATTATACATTATCTTATTTATGAAGATTAAGTTTATATCTGGATACATGGTGACATTTTAAATTAAGACAGTAAGCTTATCAAAACAATGTAAGTTCAGTACAAGTAACAGTTTCATAAAGGAATGCATCTTAATATTTTAAGGAATGTAGCATCTTAATCCCTTAGAGTCTCCTCAGCCTGAATCCAAAGTCAGGTTCTTTAATTCATTTTCAGTCACTAGATTGGTACTAATTGTGAGATCTGCATGTGAAAGTAACCCAGAAGTTTCCTGAAGATTAATTTACCTCAAAAATGTTACTCTCTGTACTCCAGTAGATTTAATAATCTTTTGATTAAATCATCCATTCCAAACTTTTTTTTTTTTGTATACTCACCATGTATCAGACAATATGGGATAAAATAAAGAAAAAGGTAAATATGGTTCTTGTTCTCTGGATTCTATTCTAGTAGTGAAGATAAATGTTAAAGACAGTTAAGAAACTACAATGAGCAGAAAATAATTTCATAGCGATTTTTTTAAAAATCTGAATAAGTGCTGATAAATTACTCTTTAAAATGAGATCTGAAAGGCTGAGACTTGCCCTGGGTAACTCAGTGACTTAGCAAGAACCTATCTCAAAATTTAAAAAAGAAGTACAAAATTGACTGGAGATATAGCTTGGTGGAAAGGCCATCAGTTCAATCACAAATGCCAGCAAAAATAAAAACAGAGGCAGGGCCAGGGACAGATTTTGTGATAGCTCTTGCTTCAATCAAGATTAATAGAAAGAGCTAAACAAAGGAATGATTGTTCATCAATATATAATAAAAAGTCCACAAGCTTTCATATCATAACTTATGTTTCATTGTCTGTAATTCATTTTATTATACCTTAACAGTCTGATACAGTTGTATGTAGTAAATACACCTATTCTTTACATAATTTTTAAACTTTCAATCATAATAATCAGAAATCAGCCCACTGAATAAGGTTAAACTGGTATTCGATAAAGGTAACAATCACCTTTTCATATTCCATAAACAATTAGTGATTGTATGTGTTTGTGCATATAATAAAAAGATGTATGTATGTGATGAGGTTATAATCAATAAGACTTGCTGCAAAAATACCAGGTAAATTTAACTTCAGAAAGGAAACTAAAATTTTACCACCTATATTTATAGGGGCTTCTGCTGTTTATCAAAACCACATAGACAGCTTACCTAATTAAAGTTTTCTTACAATAAACTATAAAGAAAAATTATCTCCACTATTTATCTACATCACTTAATATCCTTCATGAACTTCTACCAGCAAGATAACAAAAAATAATACAAAAATTCAGCTTTAGGTCAGTTTATTTATCTAATTAAACAGTATAAACAAGCTCTGTAGGTAATTTGTCCATCTTAGTGTGTAGAATGTCTTTCGCATTTCCTTATTTTGTGCTGTTTATGACTGGGTCATCATTTTGTTGCTGTAATAAATAACCAAACTTAAGGGAAGAAAGATTCACTGTTTCAGATTACTCTGTCCAAGGTCACTAGGCCCAGTCATCTTGGTGGTCTGTGGCAGCGCAGCACATCCTGGCAGGGAGTGTGTGGGACAGCGCAGCTATTCATCTCATTGAGGCTGAGGAGGGAAATGAAACAAAGAAGAAAGAAAGAGAGACGAAAAGAAAAAAGGACAGAAGATAAGAGAGAGAGGAAATAAGGAAGGAAGAAAGGAAGGAGGGAAGGAAGGAAGTACTGAAGGAAGAACTTCACTTTTCCTCAGTAGAAGTAATATTCCCCCATTGGTTTACTCCAAGAAAAACATTTAAATGGGTTTCTAAGGACTATGTGTGTGAGCACCAACTGCACTATTTAATTAATAGTCAATCTTCCAGCTCTAACCTAGTGGAATTTTATTCTTTTATTAGTGTAATAGAATTTGAGTTACTTTTTAATGATCTTACACAATGACACAATTGAGTCTTCCCATTAGAGACTAACACACTCTGTTGTGCATTAATTTTATGCACTTATAATACAATATGTCCTGAATAATAATTTGTGTTTTGCTTTTTGTTGTTTAGCTGTTCTTTTAGAATTCTGCCTTCACACAGGGAAAGACATAAAACTAACTGAGCTAACGTGCCTGAGAGTGGTTTGTGTTTCAATTGAGTCACACAAAAAAATTAGAAGGAAATTATCCATTATTCATACAGAGTAATTTCATCTGCTGATAATACACAAAGAAACAACATGTGTTGAGATGATAAAGGTTAAGTGCAGAGTGTGAAGGTGGCCTCAGGCAGTCTCTGAGGTGCCACACCTAAGATCAGATCCAAACTGAGAGGAGAAGGATTATACAAAGAACTTCGAAATAGCAGTCCAGGCAGAGAGAAGAGCCGGTGCCCAGAACCGAGAGAAGCAAATGAGTTTGACTTCTTTGAAAACCTGAGAAAAGTTAGTGTGACCACAGCATGTTTTAAGAAATTAAATTGATGCTGGCTAACTCTGAAATGGCAGCCATTCTGTGGAGAAAAGGGAACCCTTCTCCACTCCTGCTGGGAATGTAGACTCATATAACCTCTGTGGAGATTCCTCAAAAAACTAGGATCGGAGGTCCCATTTGGCCTGGCCATCACTCTGCTAGGTATACACACAAAGAAATTAAAAGATTCATTTCACAGTGACATATGTGCACCCATGTTTATAGCAGCTCAATTTGTGATTGCTAAGTCTTGGAAACAACCTAAATGTCCATCAACTGGAGACTGCGTAAAGAAAATGTGGTTCTTTTATAGAATGGAATATTACTCTGCCATTAAAAACGATAATATGGAGTCATTCATACTCAAATGGATGTACCTTGAGGACATCCTCATAAGCAAAATAAATAGGTCACAGATGTGTAAATATCGTATCTTTTCTCTGGTATGAGAAAATGAAGTTGTAAATGAGTTGTAGGATGTATAGTTGATATTTTAAAGTAGAAAATATTTAAAAGGAAAGAGAGTGTAAGAGTAAATAATGAGGGGAAAACAAATGTGGTAATAATAAAGAAAAAAGAAAACAAAGATTGTGTATATAGGGGATGGGGGTTACAGGGTGGGGGGGGAAAGGGAAAACATGAGAATCAAGTCATGTCATATTCTGGTACAAACTCTCAGTGTTGAATATGATTATGATGTGTATTCATAATGTACCAATAAATATAACATTTAAAAAAAGAAATTAAATTGTATGAAATAAGATTGGATGAGCAGTTAAAAGCCATTGTGGAAGTGATGATAATTTCAGTTGTACTTAATTTATCATGAAAAGTATTTGTAAAGTGTGAGTTAAGCAATGACATAGTATAAATCATGTTGTCAAAAGATAAGCATGGGCTGGGTATGTAGCTCAGAGGTATAATGCTTGTCTACTATGTGTAACGCTCTGGATTAGATCTCTATCCTAAGAAAGAAAGAAATTACTGAAATTAATTTGGGTTGGTGCTATGTATAGAAGGGATATGGGTGAGCTGGAGGGTGAGTGTACAAGTAGAATTACCACAGTAGAATATCACTACCACTGTCTGGGGAACAGATGAGACTCTATTTTAGAATGCTGTCAGGATATAGGGAAGGAAGAAAAAGCATTCCAAGGGCTACTTTGGAAGAAAAATTTCTAGACAATTCTGAGGGTTTTAATAGAACTACTACCAAAAATAAAAAGGAGGGTGAAGGTAATACTATTTGTCTAAGCCAGAAATGGATGTTCAGGTCTTTAAATGTAGTAGAGAAAATTAGAAAAGAAAATTAGAAAATTAGAAACAGTTATGTATAGTCCCACTTTGATCTTGAGAATGCTCAGTTTTCAATTACACTTAAAACTTGAGTTCTTAGGTAAGATATTTGGAGAGAAGATGAAGGGGAGATAAATGGTAAGTTAAAATAATTAGCATATTAGATACCTTCACCTACTTCCAATGGTGAATACAACATATTCTACTAAAGATAAAAACTTGAAAAAAATTAAATATTTTCCTCAGAATCCTAGATCTCATTGGCAAGTTCATAGACTTGAGATATAAACTTGGAATTAATCATAATTCAAATATTAGAGTTTCCTGGCACTATAGAGATCTAGATGATGCTCTGTTAAAATGAATCTTAAAAATTAATTTGTCATCTATAAAATAAAGCTAAACATTCATTTTTATGGTCATTATTTCCATAATGCTCATATAATATAAAAAATTGTTTAAAATAACCACTTGTTTTGCAGGCACAAGGTCATGAGTTTGACTCCATTACCAGAAAAAAAAAAAAAAGAAAGAAAAAAATTTGCTTTTTTGGTGGTTTCGTGTCGCAAAAAACCTAATGGAGCTGAATCTTCCTTTTAAATATTTGAGTCATGTGCTACCTTTCCTTTGATAACTGCAGACAATGTACATCTGTGGGAAATGACAGATGAACTGATTCAAGTTTTTATTCCATAGTGTCATCACCTGCAAAGTGAGGATAATGCTCCCTAGCAGGGCAGTTTATTTGAAAATCACACGAACAGAATAAATGTGGTCATGTATGTATATATGTATATGGATAATACAGATAAAGATGGTTGCAGAATATTTGATCATCTAGTGATCATCTTGGTTTGTCTAAGTACACTGATGATGTCCACAAGATAACAAAGTTGCCCACAACACGACTCTGAGAATGTGTTCCCATCACTAAAGTGATGGATACTATGTGTGTGTGCATATGAGTGTATACCCAAGAGTATAAACATGTGCCCCTATTTCAGTAGAGGTGTTCAGTGACTTTTATTTCTGGTTACATTCTAATTTTCAAACAATGTCTATCAGTGTTTTTCAAAGTCACATAAGTTAAGATGATATTGGTTTCAAGAGTGTTCTTTTAAGTCTTCATAATTGCCATACACCTATAAAACCAGTGCACACACCTATGAGCCCAATCCTCGGGAGCCTGAGGCAGCAGGATTGCCAAGAGCTCATGGCCAGCCTGGGCTGTACAGTGAGTCCAAGGCACAGCTGAAAGATATAATGAAATTTTCTCTCAAAAAAAAATGAAAGAAATAGAAAAAATTTTTTCCTAGGGAAGTTTGTACTGAAACACATTTGATAATATCAACCTAAATGACTCTAAACAAATACTTTGATTTTAAAATACTCTCCTGGGTCAAAAGGAACAGATTTACACATCTCAGATGTGTAAGTTCTAGAGACTTGAGGATCACCATGACAATTACAGTACTATATATTTTACTGTATATTTGAAACTTACTCAGATCTTAAATGATTTAATTTCATTCACAAAACCTATGTGAAGCAACTGATGTGTCCATTAGCTATACTATAGCAATAATTTTGCAGTGAATTTGATTTTCACCTTAAATATGCACTGATATAATTTTACTTTGTAAATGATGCATCAATAAACCTGGAGAAAATATTGTACATTTTTCCTATGGAACTATTCAGAATTTAGTTTACTTATGTGTATACGACTGAGTGTGAAGGATATTGGTTAAATTCCAAAATTTCCAAAGTTCTTTTGTGACCAAAATCATTTCTAAAGCTTTAAATTTCCAAAGACACATTTTGCCTTGGAGTGTCCTTTCCCCAATATTACATTGATATCATTGTTTAACACCTGGATGAGTCTGGCTGTTGAAAGTGTAATAGATTCAAGATTTGTTGATGCTGGGCCAGGATGAAGCTCAGTACATGAACCTGTCTCACAAGTGCAGGATCCAGAATGTGATCCCTGACACTGAAAGAAAAAAGAAAAGTGATTCGTTGATATTAAGGAAAGAATAATTCTGACTCTTTTCCAGAACGATCTTAAAATTTACTTACTTATAGTGCTTTGGACTTATCTTCCAAATGCCTTCAAGGTCTACTTTTCATTCATCCTTATTTCTTGGCAGTGGCACTCCGCAAATAACATGTTGCCGGTAATTATTTTAACAGAATGACAAGGGCCTAGGGTACCATTCAAAGTTGTCAAATACCAACATTCCCAGATAGATCACATCTGCTGCAAACTTCCTCATCAACAGCTTCAAAGTAAAGGAAGTGACTTTATGAGACTTTGATCAAGATTACTCATGGAGATAAAAAAAGATTAAGAAAATCAATATGTCATTTTTGCACAATAGCTTAGAGTCAGACAGCAGAGGCTTCAAGCTCCGAGGCAAAAGTAGCCTCTAATGGCACCTAACCATCACAGTGAGCAGACCCAGGATGACAGACATGAGACTCCCATTTACTCAAACCCTTTGACTAGTCCTGTTGGTGTGCCCAGCTCCGAATGCAAAAGAGAGTCGCTGAGAAGTGCCTACCGCCCAGGCCATGCCAAGGACGTAACTGTTTCCTCAGAGAAAGTCAGAAACGGCACATGCTTTGAAGAAAACGAATCCTTGGGAAATATCTCATAAATGCCAGGGAAAAGGAAGATGAGGTTAGATTCAGAATGTGCAAAACAGCCCAAAGCCTGTTTTCTAGTAACAAAATAATACTCAGAAGGACCGCTGAACAGCGGTGAGACACTGGGCTGTGATGACTGCTGAAATCAGCACACAGTGGACCACACCAGAGGCATAGCTATGGTGGCTGAGGGGTGCAGAGCGTAATTTTCTTATTGTTTTCAGACACTCTCCAAGTGCTGGCTTGGCCCGCCATCAGCAGTCGCCGAGCACGGGTCATACTTTCTCGGGCCCCACTGCCTACCATCTGAATCAGAAACAATGGCTGAGCTCAGCAGTTTGTGTTCAAACAAACCCACCAGGTGATCCCTGTGCATGCCCGAGTTTGAGAACTACTTATTTGTTAAGATCATTCCCCAACTACCCACAATAATGTCGTCCTTTCTCAGAAAACTTGCCCTATACATCCTGTACATTTATATAAGTTTACTCTATGGGATATGAAAGAAATCAGATTGAAAAGAACCACTGGGGCCAAATTTCAGCCAAGTTCTATATGAAAACAGTGATGGGACAGGGAGGGTCTGTCATTAGCAGACTAGGCCACAATGTGCACACAGCTGCAAGGTCACAAGCATCATCTTCCTTGGCAAAGAGCTATGCAAATAATTCCTTAATGATAATGTCCAGTGCATACCTAGGCAAAATGAACTGGTAATATTTAACTTATCATTCTGAAGTCTTATTGACTATGAAATGTTGAAAATATATTACCCCAAATGTTAAGCTATTTTTCAGCAAAGAACAGTAATAGGACATCGAGGAGGCTTGCTGCTAATAGAAGGGGTCTTGCCTGAGGACACACTAAGGAAGATTTACATTTTCCAAATTCAAGTCCACAATATGTGATGCTTGTTTAACTGACATGGGAAATCCATTAGGAATATGCTGAATGGCAGCCAGTGAAAGGACCCTGAGCCACAACAGCCAATTCAAGCAAAATGTATTCAGGTTTAGAGCCACTGAAATGTTTATTCCACCCCTACACATGCCGACTGTCAGCTTTGGCTGCGGCTCCCTCTCCATCATCAAGTGACTCTGCTCCTGTGGCTCGTTTTAGTCCAGGAGAGAAGACGGCCAAGCTTGTCCCATCCAATCAGCAGCTGCCTCCTTATCTGACCAGAACAGCACCATGGGGCAAAGTTCCTCTCCTGGAGATAAGCAGTGCCTTCCCTTCTGGGAGAAAAATTGGTCTGAAAAAATAGCATGTGCAGAGCCAGATTACAAGGAAAATAGAAATAGAAGCCAGGGTAGAGAACATGGCAGAGAGAGAGATAAAGATGGAAGGTGAAAAGGAATGGGTGAAGGAGGATAAAGCAGTGATGCAAAAAGGAAAGTAAAATTATTAGTCAAACTGACAAAGATTATTCAGCAGTTAGAATATGTATTTCCCTTGCATACAAAAAATAAATAAATAAAAATAAAAACCAACGATAAAATCCATGTCTAGATCTTATGTTCACACAATAGTTCCACTTGGATGGGAAAATAGAGAGGTTTATATTCAGCTAAATAGAAAATATCTTTTTGTATTGTTTTCTGTCTGCCTTCAAAAAAATTCTTATCATAAGTATTTAATAAATCAAGTCCATCGTGATGAATATTTTAGTAACATTGCCTGACTTTGGAAGTTCATTTCTAAACACATTTTACAGAATAAATGCAGGTAAAACTGAGCCTTGGTTTTATTTCTTTGAGTAGCTACTGTTGAATGAGTTAATTCTCCCTCATTTATTTTTCAGTAAAAAATGTCATCAATGCAGCTGACTTTTTTTTTTTTTTTTTTTTTTTTTTTTTTACCAGGGATTGAATTCAGGACCTTGCCCTTGCCAGGCAGGTGCGGCACCACTGAGCCACATCCCTAGCTCTTAGCTGACTCTTACTAGTAGCTCAGGGGACCTTTCTCACTGGACTTTGTGACCCATCAAATGGCTCGTGGTTCATCACCTTCACCCAGAGCATCAGTACTGAACTCGGATGAATCTGTCAGGATTTAGTCAGGAACAAAAAAATTTGTGGGTGTGGTGTTATTTCCAAATCTTCACTTGTTTTCTTCAAAGAAGTCATAAAACACAACTGGATGACTTCAAAAGAGAATAGCTAATATATACTATATTAAATGAAAATGCACTTTAATTATAGTGTATATCTTTTAGTTAATCTCAAAGAGTCATTCTCAGAAAAGAATTTGACTCCATATATTCTCTGTTATAAAGTTAGTATCTATGGATGTCTTACCATAGCCTTATTCTATCAAAAATTTGAGGAGAAAACATAAATCTGATTGATTCTAATTAAAAGATAACCTTGGAAAGCTTTCTATTTAAGGCTCATTGTCTTATCTTTACTTATCACAAATGTACTCTATACCAAAATGTAGAATTCTTACTCAGTGCTAATAGATATATTCCAAAAGAAGACAAGCATTTTTAAATGGAAAACAAAAATGTAGCCTTCATAATATATTAGGTTAGCATCAATATACAGAAAGAAATATGCAAACAGTGCGGTCACTTTTACCCTTTTATCTCCCGTTTTTTGTTTTGTTGTAGTACAGAGGATTGAGCCTGTATCCTTGAGCTTGCAAGGAAAGCAAATCCCTGGCTCAATCCCACCTGTTTTGACATGTAGTCACACATACAGAAGGTCAACTATTTGAATATTTTAACATAAAAGCAATCTATAAAAGTCAAAGCAATTATATCACAACTACTCTAGATAAATACAATAATTTACCATATTTTAAAAATGTACTCAAAACATGTATTATCATCCCTTAATTTTCAATTAAAATATTGACTTGCCAATGTAGAGTCAGGGAATTTTTCAACATTGCCTTCTTTCTTAACAAGAAAATATATAAACTTGCCAACTTGCAGAATGTTTTCAATAAAGTTGGAATGCTTGCTATGTGTCAGTAGTACTGAGAGAGAATCCTGCATCTCAATTGACTTTGAGTGCAGCATAAAATATTTTAATTATAGAAATTATCCATTTGATTAATTTTACACCACCAATAATTCTTTCACTTCTATATCTATTTATTCATTTTTATTCAGAGTTCATGCTTGAGCAGTACATGAATCTTTGAAAAGATACAGGCTGAAAACTAGAAAGTTTCCTGAAGGAGTTTAGTGAGAGATGCAGTCAATAAAATAAGGATTTCGACAGAGCATAATCGTGACCAGCAATACAAAGCATATATCTAGTGCATTTAAATTAAATTTCAGAGCCAAGCTTTCTGAGAGTAAGTAATGTTTTGCTTTGTGCCCCATGAACAAGCCTGGTACAAAAGCAAATAAAGGGTTGAAATATAGAGAACAGTGTGTGTCAAAGGATGGAACTTTAAAAGCAGGGCAGGAATTGGAGGAGACATTGAGTGTGGTGGACTTTTCCTGATGAGAAATGTTTGTGCCAGGGAGTATTCATGAAGCCAGAGAGGCAGGAGTCGCATCATAACAGAGTGGGCGATAAGTTAAAGAGACTGACTGTTCTGAACAGATGGAGAGGCGCCGAAAGACATGATTCACATTGCTTTTAGGAAACAGTGCTGGCAGCACAGTGAAGAAATTTGCCAGATAAGAGACCAGTGCAGTCAGCATGTGATTTTGTCTAAATAAAAGCAGAGCCAGGAATGGGGGAATCCTGGGAGTGAGGGCTGAAGATGGAGGGTCTCCGGGAGTTGGGAAGAGACATGATGAAGATGTCTGTATGATGGTTTACACCAAAATAACTTGCACTGCTCGCCAAGTAAGTGGTTGAGCAATACTGTCATTTAATATGCTATGAGATACAACAAAAGGAAAAACAAGGAATACTACCAAAATTTTAGAGATGAAAATTTCAAAATGACCCCATTCCAAGAACAATGATTTCACTACACTACTTTGATTTTTAAGTCAATTTCTTCTTGTTCAGAGAAACATGAAGAATAAACAGCCATTGTATTTGCATGGTATTTCTTCACTCACATGAAGATGATTTTTAAAAATTATTTGAGCTATCTTTTAATTTCAAATAAACCTGCCAACATAGCCAGCATTAGGTTAAGAAAGACATAGTTCTTATTTCATTAAGAGTTAATAAATTTTCTGGAGAGAGAGATACAGATTAGGAAATTAGAGTAAAATCCCCAGGCAAATTGTGATGAATGTTTTAACTAATAACTCTTAAATAATCTTATATGAAAGAAGGAGGGGAAATTTAAAAGGGGATTTTGCAGTGGTTTTATGGATCCCTCCTCTGTTTAAGAATCAGAGTATTCATTTGAGAAACGGTTCAGTCAGCTCATATGCAAATATTCATTTAACTGGGCATTTTGACTAAAGTTATAATCTTCCAGAGATGTTGATGAGGTAGAGGGATATTTTAAAAGCCAACATATCTTACAGATGCTTGATTTATTAAAATATAGTGGATACAAATATGAAATTTTCTCTGAGGAAGATCTTAAGGGCTCTCAATGCATATTCACCAAATAGGATTTAAGTTGACATATGTTAATAACTAGACTGTGATAATTATTTTACACTATATATGTGCCAAAAAAGTATTCAAATCATTTATCTTAAGTATTTTTAATTTGCTAAACTTCAAGTTTAAAAAGTGAAAAATAAGCCACAGAGTTGGATAAAATAACTTTTCATTGCTTCTGATAAGATACTTGTGTTCAGAATATATAAAGAAATTCAGCAACTAAATAATAAAAAGATAAATAGTCCACATGAAAAGTGCAATACACATGTTTTCAAAGAAGATAGACAAAAGCATAGTAAGCACAAACCACAAGGAATTATCACTTTGCACCTGCGAGGATGGCTGTGACAGAAAACAGAGTTCTGACCTCTAAAAAGAGAGAAAGAGAAAGCAGAGGAGAAGAAAAAACACTCACAAATGCTAGTGATTATCAGAGAAAGGAGACCTCTCACACTATTTGTGGCATTATAAAATGGTGCAGCTACTTAGAAAAAGTTTGGCAGCCTCTCAGAATGTTAAAAATAGTTGCCATATGTCCTAGAAATTTTTCACTCCTAGGTATGTAGAAGAGAGAACTGAAATCATGTAGGGACATCAATGTACATATATAAATGTCCATATGAGCCTTATTCATAGTAGCCAAACAATGTGTAAGCAATCCATATGAATCGAGTGACCTGTGGATAAAAACAGGAAATGCCTGCCCAGGGTGGTAAAGTTCCTTTTCAGTGTGATGAAAATAGTCCAGATTTTGTTTTTACAGTAGTCGCACAACTCTGAAAATATACAAAGGAATGGCAGCAACATCCAGTGTGATACACACTCAATGACTGAATTGTGCGTTACATAAATTAGGCCCCACTTAAACTCTTCAACAGAAACTTGAGAGCATGCCATGACGAAGTGAGCAGTCATATCTCTGTGTGTGCTCACAAGTCAGTTATGGTCTCTGTCCTCTAGCCAAGTGCTTGGACTTTAAATTAGAATCAAAGGGAGCATAGGATGGGGAGAGAGAAAACAAAGCCCTTCTCTTTAGTTAAGGAAACAGATCGGCCTGCCAACAGCTTTTAAATCTGAATTTGCTGGCCTGGTCAGACTTTCCTAGAATCTTCAGACAAAGCATGACTGTCCTTTCTCATTTTCCTATCTTTTGTATTGATGACAATTACTTAAGGGAAGTTATTTAGTATTGAATTCACCTGCTAATGCCATAAAGTAATCCTAGTTTCTGATAGCCACTAAAATCCACATCTAACATGAAGTGATTCACCAATTTTTTGAGTGGAAGCTGCTGCGGCTACTTGGTCAACCAATGACCATGAGGCTGTTGTTCACTTGCACCTTATTTTCTCTGACTTTACCACAGCTTACTTCACTCTGTCAGAAGTGAAAATTCTCAGATATCTTTTTTAAAAAAACTGGTCCAGTTTCATGGAAGTAGAGTTTAAAATTCTTTTTTTTTTTTTCTTTACACAGGACCTCTCTTTGTAGTTCAGGCTGGCCCTGAACTCACTACTTAGCCCAGGCTAGCCTCAAACTCAACAGTCCTCCTGTCTCTGCCTCCCAAATGCTGAGATTATAGGAGTGAGTCACCATGCCCAGAATTGTGGTATGTGGTACTGAGAATTGAACTCGGGACCTTGAGCTTGCCAGACAGAAGCAAGAACCATTGAGCTAAATTCCCAGTCCCCTAAAATTGTCCATGTCAAAGAGCACTCTGGGTGATTTCATACATGCTAAGCTTGAGAATTAAAAATAAACACTTGAGAATCACTGTTCACAACACTGGTCAAACAGATGTTCTTATTTCTACTACAGAAACATTAAATAATGACTTAATTTGAACCTATGTTTTCCATGTATAAGTAAAATAGTATCACATTTTCATATGTTTAATTTTGATTTCAAAAACACACAGGAGGCAACCAGCATTTCCCTATCTCGACAAGTAAAAAAGTGATCAGAGAGGTAACAGGACCGTTCAAGATCACTTAACGGATAAATGGACTTTGAAGAGTGAATGAACTTTTTTCCATGCAGACTGAAGGTGTGTATCTACTTGATTCAGAACATCACATCTTAATAAGAAAGACTGAGGGTCCTCCAGAGGTCCTGCTCAGCAAATGTTCCTGCGCTAGGCCCTCGATATTAACCCCGCCTTTCCACGCTCTCTAATGGGAGTGAGCGGATTGCTTAGCACAGCGAATATGACAAGCCCATTTCACACAGGCAAGAAATCTCTGGAGAAACGGAACTTTTGCTTCTCTTGAGCTTTTTGTTATATTTCATTCTCAAAAAAGAAATATTCTTAAATAGTGCCGGTGTTTCCAAGAACTGATCCTGTAATTGCATTCTGAACACCAGGAAACGCTGGCATCTTCCCAGAGAAGGCCGGTGATGTGAAAATGGAGGGATTTGGAGTGATCTGGCTGGAAAAGCCCCGCGGCAAGAAATAAAACAAGCCGTACTTGCTTTCTAATAGCTCGTAAATGCATTGCAGTGTTTTAAAGAAATTATCCGCAGCTTTTTCAATAATTCAGGGAAAGTCTAATTGACACAGGAAGATATATTCTTCTTTCTGAAACCACAGGTTTGAGTTTTTTCCCCTCTAGGAACTTGCCTGCAGCTGATGATAACTGTCCTCCATCATTCTCTATAATAGCTTTATGATTTTGCCCACTATACTTACACAAGTAAAATACAGTCCCGCCAAATGTGCTAGGGAGTTCTTGGTCTCTGTTGTCTCATTCTTATCCTTTAATAAAAAGAATTGTTCTAAAAACCAGTTATTTCCCACTTTAGCAGGGTTTTTTTTTATTTTTTTTGGTATTTTTTAAAGGCCTTAAAAGAAGTTGTAACCAGATGAGCTAAAATTCAAAGGAGGAGATGATGAGGACTTTCAACAAACAGGCTGAGCAATGTAGGGGCTTGGTATTTGAATGCCAGTAAAAATCAGAATTTTTAGTTTTGAGTTTTAAGAAATGCTCCTAAATTTAGGATTAGTGGAAAGATCAAGCTACCTATCAAATGGACAAGCAGGCTTTTGGTGCTAACCAGCTTTGTGTAGTTCACTGCCTCGGTCTATTGCTTTCATTGTATTTGGTCCTTCCCTACTTGTCCCTCTAAACTGAACTCAGAGGCCTCTATTAACCTCTCTTCTACCTTCTCAAGTCCTATTTTCTTCATTTTGCTATTTCCGTTATCAACTGTAGCAACATTAACTTCAGTACCATATTTGTGGTCCTTAGGTCAGTCTTCCCAATATATTTTGTAGGCAGCTGCAGTGTCTTTATGTATGACTCCTCGTACCTAGTGTAGGAGTCTTGAAAACCCGTAAGTCAGTTAGAAGAAGGTTTCAGTTTGCACATCAATTCCCAGATAGATGCTTCCTAGAACAGTGTGTTGAGAGGGGTCAAAATCACACTAGTGAAAGTGACCTGGCTAGTTAAGGCTGCCTCTCTTGGGTCCTGGTTTTAGGAACAGCAACAAGTATATCATATATTTGTTCTTGCTGGTCTAGCCCATAATACATTTCTGTGAGTTTTAGTAAATGATTTAATTAACTTTCATGAATTAGAGAACTCGTGTTATAGGCTTGTATGAGATCAAAAACAAAACTGAGCTTTGCTTTTGTTTTACATGTGACTGAGGAGCCAATTCTGAACCTCTTGTGTGTTTGGAAAGCCCTGTAGCACTGAGCTACACTCCTGCTCAAGTCAGAGTTAATACTGACCAAAGAGCACTAAGCTTTCCGTGCCTATAGATGAGATCAGAGTTAGAACCTAGAACTGGCCTAATCCATATATTTTGGTTACATAGATTTGATGGTTGTTCTTAATTTTCCAAATAAAAAGAAACAGCTGTCATAGCTAGAGAGTGACTGACAAACTGAAGACTTTGGATGAGACAATACTATTTGAGAAGCTACTAAAGAGTCAGGTGTTTCAAATAAGCTCAGTAATTATTTTCAGGGCCCTTAGAAACCTATTGCAATTATAGAGCAGGTTGAGTGAGGATAAGGGATGAGTCTACCATGCCATTAGGAGATGCAGCACAATGTGAGACAGTGTTTGCCAGTCTTCTTAAACGTGTGTGTGTATGTGTGTGTGTGTGTGTGTGTGTGTGTGTAGCTAACAAAATCAGGATTGTTTAAAACTCAGAATCCTGTGAATCATAGAAGTTCGTCGTATTTTGATCCTGGGGATGGTCTGACAAAGCTGATGCCTTTCTTCCACCTTGTAAGTGGAAACTTTCTTACATGGGGAGTTTGGATTCTTCAGGGACTAAGCACCCTAAGATGCTGACTTAATGCAACATTTTCACCATAGACATTGTATTAAAAAAAAAAAGTTTGGATGTTTCTAAGAAGATTTATTTCTAACCTTTGTCAATTAAATTGCATCTTTGAACATTCTATGATACATCTTAAAATTTATAGTCCATAGTAATGGTTGAGATTAGTGAAACATTCAAAAGGAAGACAAACATCCTCTACCCTACATTATGTTTCAGTGCAGTGGTTTGGTACTAGTATTTTTCCTTTTCCAATGATTTCTGTTTTAGATTTCCCTATGATAGTACTGACTGAGAGAGTCCAAATATCTAATATGTTACAGAAATAATAATTACATGTTCTCCCTCTGTATGTATGTATATGTAGATTTATATAGACATATGTAACTAGATATACATGTACATAAATCTGTAACAAGACCAATGTATGTATAGAACCATACCTGTGAGTTTAAGAGCTTTATAACATATGAGACAGTTTTAACTGATTTTCTGTTTTCAATATAGACTTTAGTTTAAGTATGCCATTTGAGTTAATTACCACATGATGAAAATATAAAAAGTAGTGAGAAGAACTGAGAAAACAATCACAGACAAGTTGGTTAGACAAGATAAAACCTTGGTTTAAGCCATATTAATCTGAGGAAAACCTAATCTGATAGATTTAAGAAAATTTCATTTATTTTTGTGTCTATCTAGATATAGGAGTTAAAAAATCAACATTATATTTCTGGGTCTAATTAGATTTGTGCATATTTAAAAAGTCATGGAGTTGTGATAAGTGACCAACTTTTAATGGCCCTTTTGTTCTTAAATGCTTAGGAATTCATGAGTCATTTGACTGACTAATAATGTAACTGCCTTATGGATATTACTCATCAATATTTTGGGAGTAGTTGATAATATTGAGTCACAAAGTTTTCCAAAATTCTTAAGTTATGTAAAAACTTAAAGTATGATGTACATGAGGTCAATTAAAAATGCATGCAACAGGATGACATTTTTATGTATATTATCCTCTCACTTTTTAAAAAAAGAACTTAGACACTGCCAAGTATATTGCAAAAGACCTGGTGAGCATAATTAAAAGAGTTGAGTTGCCTGATCACTGTTGCTTATGTAATGAATAAATATCTGTCCTCTTTGTGGGGCAGGACTGCTTCTCAGAATCGTAGTTTCATTTTTCTGCCCAAAGAGGGAGGTGGCAGAGCCTACCTCCAGCAATGCAATCTCAATTTCTCTGCTACAGTGTTTATTCTGCAGTCTCCCCTACAGAGGGCCAGCTTCATGGAGGTCAATCTGGAGTGAGCAGCAGCAGTGACCTCAGAGGCAATGCAGACTGTCCAGGGCTCAGGGAAGGTAGAAGCCAGTGAGTCCTCTACCTGTGCAAGCCAGCACTCAGGACCCAGGGTGGCCAGATCCCTGCTGAGCTGGTTTCCTTGTGTCCACAGTGGGTTTTACTGTATCGACTGTGTTATTGAGGAGTTCCATTTCTTTAGCCATCCCACTGAGACTGAATTACTCAGTATTGTTTCCTTACTTACTTTGCTGCTTTAATAAGTTGGAACAGGTGTTTGTATTGCTTGTGATTAGTACTTTGAATTAGTTAAAGTGTATGTGGTCATAGACTGTGCAACAATTTTCAACTGTAGAGTATTTACAAGTTTTGAGTGTGGACTGACAGGATAGATTGATTATGTGAGATACCTACCTATTTTAACATATGAATCTGCTTAGCATGCTGAATTAATACTTTCTTAACATTCAACTTTGATCGGGTTCACGGAGTCTCCAAACATCAGTTTGCAGAAAATAGTAAAATATGTGCAAAATCCTTATTTTAAAAGATAGTTCTTTAGAATTCAATTATAAATATATAGAGAAAATATTGCTAGACTCAAGTAAATATTCCATAAATGTGACTTACTCCTATTAATATTTTAATTTCTATTATAATGGAAAGAATATATTTTTGAGAAATTAATGTGCAATGTAAATTTTGTTTCCCCTTCATTTTCATAACATAATGTTGTCAGAACTATTTAAGCTCTCAGTTTTAGCTCATTGCTTTAATAAGTGTTTTTTACACTTCTTTACATTTATTGAATCACACTAGATTATTTCATAGATTCATAGATTGAAATAACCCAGGAAAACACGATAGAGAAACATTAGATATTTTCTGATTTATGCAAGTGTTTTTGCAACAGTGTATTTATTCCTTACAAAACTCACCCTTCTGAGTAGAAGCCTACAGCTCAGAAGGGCTAGTTATGGTGTAGAGCTCTACAGCCAGAAAAGAGGAAATCCTACAATCAATCCTAAATCCATACGACTCCAGAGGCTTTGCTACTTGCTCTTCCTAATTGATGTGTGAGGCACCCAGGTAGCACTTAATGTATTTAATTTCTATTTTTCCCAAATTTTAAATGCACCTATTAATTTTTAAAAGACATTTCATCAGCAGAAAGTAATGCACAGCTGGAAATCTCAGCCATAAGAAAGCAGCATGTAACTCAGTGGACCTTGGAACAACAGACGGCAACAAAAGCTGAACACAAACAATAGGGATAGAAACCCTCAGGCTAGGTCTCTGCCACCACTGAGAAATCACAGTAAGATCCTGTGTGTCATTTGTGTTCTATGGTTTGTCAGTGCAGGAGAAGTAGAGAACCAAGGCTAGACATTCTCGCTTCATTCCCCCAAGGCTTTAAGAAAAAAGAGCATAAAATACCATTGAATTCATGCCCAAATTTCAAGTACCTAAGGGCCTATTTACATGCATTTGTACAAAAGGACTGTTTTTCTGCCTTTTATTCATAAAGTGCATCCTCACGCACATCTGCACTTATTTTAGAACTCCCCACAAAGGCAGCTGCTCTCGCAATGGGCTCTGCAATTATTATATAATAATCTCCACACAATTCTGTCAATGATCTTATCTAAATGTTAATCTGACTGACTGAAGTATAAAACTCTTCATCTTTAAGGTTGATGTTAAACTTTTTTATTAGGTCAGAAAAAAGAAAAAAAGAAGTGATGATAATTTAACCTTTCCTTATTAAACCTCACCTCCCGCCTCTCAGAGAGTATCTTCTACTCCAGCAACACAAAACCACTTTGAATTGGTCAATACCCCACACAGCTCACTCCGGTTTCTCTGTTTCTTTAACAAAAAGAAAAGTCACTGGTTTGCATATCAGTCTTTCTAAACTGTTGAGAGATCTCTGCTAAGTGGAAAATACAAGATCATGATCTTTGATCTTACCTCATAGCTCAACACCTGGCATGATGCCTAGGAGATGTTCATCAAATGCTTGATTAAATAAATATATTTAAGGCATAATCTGTCAAAATATTTATTTTGCCTGATTATAAATGCTTTATTGAATATTTTCACATTTATCAACTGATTCACCTTTTAGTTGAAATTTAATGCAAAAGTATGACAGTTGTAGAAGACCTAACAGCACGGTACCCTTTTGGGTGCTATTCATAAGTGTGCATGGGCTCCGTCAGATCTAGTCTTTAAAGAATGTCTTCAGATGTGATTTGCATGGAATTTTTTACAATGAGCTCTTTTAACTTCAGAGTATTTATAACATTCACTAATTTAATCCAGGTATAAATATGTTCCCTTCAAATTATCTGCCAAGGAACATTATGATCTTGCTAATTTTGTGAAAGAAAAGTCTAAAAGTTTGTCATCTTGGATATTAAGGGGAGAATAAAGATCCTCTTTCAAACAGAATTAGTAAGAGACTGATAATTGTCAGCTTAAAAGAAAGAAAATGAATAAAATTCAAGAAACTATTCAAAAATCACAGAGTTCATACCAAAGACATAATGATCTGTTCTAATAAAAATAGTTTCATTACAACGAAAAGAATAACCTTTTTCCTTTCTGAGTTCAAGTGTCTGCCGTGATGCCTGAACTCTTATTCATTAGCTGACTAATGATGAAAGCTTACTTTTCAGGGACCAGAGGCAGATCTTGGCAAATGTGAGGACTGTGCTCAGCATTATGTGCTAAAGGAAATAAAAACCAAAGCAAATTAGTGAAGCAGAAAGAGCTTTGAAAGAATAACATTATCTTTAGCCGTTCTGGGAGTAGCATGGCTTTTTTGTGTTCATCTATTCAACAAATAATTCCTGAGTGAGTCTTCTGTGAATAGCCTTCAGGTGGGGAGGGAAGTCAAACAGCAAAGGAGACTGTAATAGACACCAGGCAGGGCTCTAACTATTTTACACGAATTGACTTCTGAATGATCCCACAATCCTCAGAGGTAAACATCGTTCCCATCTGCATTTTCCTTATGTGGAAATTGAGACAGAGAAAACTTAAATGACTAGTCCAATTGTCACACAGCTTATGCTCTCACTGCAGTATCTGGGCCATGGGTCACCTGGTAGGAGAGGAAGACATGAGTCTTCTATGTCACACATTAAAACAGAAACCTTGCAAATGGAATATAAGAAATACTACTCACATCTGTCTTAGCCAACACCACCCTGAAATAGATAAAAGTGCTGGCTGTGTGTACAGTAAACACAGAATAAATATTTGTCACTTTAACCAGTTAAATGAAGTTATAAAAGCTTGAGGGAGAGTAAATAAAATTGAAAGGGGTATTTTATGTCTGATTTTTCAGTGGTATAGGCACCATTACCATTAAACTATTAGCTGGTTGTGCTACTTATAAGCAAGAATTCTGATGTGGAAGTAGCAGGCTTAAATATTACCTTTAGTTGTATAGACTTGGTGATTCTTACCATTTGTGCACCTGCTTCTCTACATCTGTAATAGGAACTACTCAAAATATTAGTCTGAATAAGGGGAAGAATAAGGCAAAATATTTGTTAAAACAGCAGCTTTAGTGTTAAGTCCTTTAGCTAAGTTGAACTCATTTATGCTAAGGATAGGGATTTTTTTGAATTTTTGCATGAAATTATATGTGTTACCTATGAAAAAATCAAGAATTTGAAAAGAACACATTTCATTACATCCCACTGTTAGATGTGTTCCAAAAATGAATCACTATGAATCAGCAGACTGGCTACTGTACTCAAAATAAAGGAGAACACTAGTCATCTCTGACTTAGGCACTTTTGCTCTGTAATACATTTTAAAGTAATGGAGAAACAGAAGGGAGAGGGACATTGTCAGGGGCAAGGAAGAACCAAGTATGAAAGTAATGATAACCCAGGCTGAATGAAGTATATAGGAAGAAAACTGCCATAGGTGAAAGGCAAAGATACCCTAAGGAAAAAAAAAAAAAAAGATATTCAGAATTATGTGAGATGATTTCAGCCCAGCAGTTAATCATTTTAATTTCATTCCAATTTTAATTTCATTCCAATATGTCAGTCTCTCTAGGGAAAACCAAACCAAAGGAAGTAAATTTGAAAATGCAATACTTTGCATAATCCTACCTTTCTATGTGTTAAATAGCCTTTGCATTTTCATTGTCTAATAGAGTATCTTCAGATTTTTTCCAGTGGATAACAGAGATTTTCCTTGACAAGTGACACAGTCATGTATTTTCAAGTCTATGTGTTTGGCTTAAAATTATTCAAGTGAAGCAGGGTTTAAAGCCACATTGAGGTTTACCTGTTTGATGGCTGGTTGAGAGAACCAGGTAGGCCTTGCAATAGGGCCCAGTGAATTAGACTATGCCTGCGAGCTGACATGGTAATTGGAAGTCCTCGGCAGAACAGCGGAGTAATCAAGTCACTGAAAAGGGCCGGTACTTTAACTCTCAGCCACGGTCTCTCCAGATTGGGATTTAAACATAATGATGTAATTGCACAGAGTGGCCTACTTTACTGACTGCAGTAAAGACAGGCTGGTCCAATCACAGCCCATTTGGCACCTCTTCTATAGCTTTATCTTTTATTTTTAAATGTCATTTTTTTTATAGGAAATATCTGTTGTTTTTGTTGGAGGGTGATTGTGAAATGGAACTGCTCTGGCCATTTATAATTCATTCTAAGAGCAAAAGCACTTCAGTCACAAGCTCTTAGGAAATGCATTTGTTCCCTACATAAAATAAAATATTCTTGTATTCTACCTCCAAGCTAGGTTTATTTTATCCCTGGTTCCGAGAAAAGGAGATACATTAAATGATAATCACATGCTCAGTTTCAAGATGTTAGAGTCTCACTGCTGACCTTTCTATGGCAGCCTGTTTAGGAAAACACATCATGGGGAATGAAGTCCACAAATTAGGCCTCAATAAGAGAAGAAGAACAGCTTTTGATTTAAGCAGGAGGATATGTTCAAAGCAACTTGCCGCATAAATATATTTAGTCAGTAAAACAGTGAACTGGAAAACCAAATTAGTGCTTTAATATATAAAAATCTAAACCTTAGTGGGAAATGCTTCAGGAGAAAACTCCCTGGGCTGGTACAGTGCTTCGCTGTAGGAAGGAATCCGACTGAACACAGGGAAGTCTGTTCGCAGTTGGAAAGAATACAGAAGGGAGTTATGAGACAGAATAAAGCTTTCACACTTCTTAACTAAGGATACTTGGGAGACAATGTATAAGAATAAATTTAAATTGGAGGGATGTCAATTTTCTGCCTCTCATCCCAAGTAAGGGAGATAGGCACAGGTCAAGACAATATATACATTTAAATATAAAATATGGAAATACTAAATATTTCCTGCAAAATCCAAAGAATGAGAACAAAAATATACATATTGTCAAATACGTGTTTGACAACTTCCTAGAGTGAATTTTTTTTTTTTTATCTTTTGTTGTTTGCCAGGGTGAGAAGAGGCAGAGAAATTATTACATTGGATGTTGAAAATGAGTAAACTTTCTAGAATGCTGAAGGGAAAGGATGATCCATGTATGCATTTTAATCACTTAAAAATCTGAACAATTCTCATTAGAAAAATATGAAAAAATAATGACAGCATTATAGGGCAATTATTTAGAGACAAGCAAAGAGGTTCCTTTCAGAGTTTAGGATTTCTTGTGAGGAATGTTATTTGGCAACTTGAAGAAATCCCTGTTTCTACATGGGCTTTGCTGTGGGGACTAGAAAAGCACAATAAGGTAAAATGATTTTATGTCGAGGAAGAGAAGAAAGGAATTGAAGCAGCATTATGTTAGAACTAGAGAGTTATTGGTGGACACTGAGATTTCAAGGGAAGATGACAAAGACTGGTGTGCACACAAGGACTGGGACCATTTCCAGAAAGAAGGCTGAGCAGCCCAAAGTGCAGGGCTGCAAGCTGGAGAAGTGTTGGGAAGGTGTGGTGTGAATATATGTACCGATTCTTAAAAAATTCCTTTGCTGAGGTGATATTTTTACCGTCGAGAAAAACATATTCTCTGCTCTCCCTCCACTAGGCCTTTTTGAAGATACAGTGGAGTAAAATAATGTCGTTAAATACCATTTATGAGGCTCAGGAAAGAACTTTCTCTGTGGGAAGACACAGTAAGGACTTTTAAGTCAAGAAGATGAACCAATCATTCATCCAATCATGTGTCCAGTGAAAATAATACATACAAAGATTAGCAAGGTGCATAACATGGAGTACTTTTCAGTAAAGAGCAGAAGCCATAATTGTTATTTCTCATTATTACTATCACACTAGTAATAGAATTCTTATTACTATTATTTTTATTAATTACAAAATTCTTACTCTGCACTACAAATTTTTTTTTTTTTTTTTGAGACAGTGTCTCGCTTTTGTGGTTCAGGCTGGCCCTGAGCTCAGCCTCAAACTCCCATCACAGCAATCCTCCTGCCTCTGCCTCCCGAGTGCTGGGATTACAGGCGTGAGCCACCACGCCCGGCACTGTGGTATGTGGTATGGTTGCTGCTGGGGTGAGTCTCCACGCCCAGTGTGGTATGTGGTTACTGGGGATCGAACCCAGGTCCTTGTGCTTGCAAGACAGGTGCTGGAACCACTGAGATAAATCCCCGGCCCTGCACAACAAATTTTTGAGATCAGCAACTATGGTGATTCTTTTACATTTTTATTCCTATAGCACCTAGCACTGCACATAGTACATCACTGATAGGCATCCAATAACTGGTTAATGAATGATAATATTAATGATAAAGAGATAAAACAGAAATGTTTGCAAAACTGCAGCCCATTTACACACAGACACCTATAAATTGGTTTGAATAGAGCTTTAATAGAGATCTGCCCAGGGGGATTGTCAGGTTGCAGAAGAGATGTAATTAAAACAGGGACATTTGTCAGAGCACTAGATCCCTGATCCAAATCACAATCTATGTGAAGATGAGGGCATGAAGAGAGTGTGGCTGAGGCAAAGCTTCCATTTAGGTGGCAACACATACACAAGGGCACAGATTGAATAGAAAACTGGTGTTCTCATTAGAGGTTATGCCAAGGCTGGAGCTTAGGGTGACAGAGTGACAGGTGGGACATTAGATCTCACAAGCAAAGCCTGGATTAGGAGAATTCCTTTGCATTGCTTGCCATGTTGCTCACATGTTATCTTCAGTGCGATAGGGATTGAATGATAAAAATAAATGATGTAGTTTGGAAGGATCTATCCTGAAGAGTGGAGCAAGAGTGGAGGTAGGATGTTGAAGATGAGAAGAATGTTTAGGGAAATTAGTGAGAGAAATTTTTCTAGAAGGAAAGAGGAGACAATAGCATGGCATGAACGAAGGGAAGCATTAACTTTGATCCAATATTGGAGGTGTTGTGATATCAGAAAGAAGAGACTCGGTAGAATCATGGAAGTAACCAGTAAACTGAGGCACAAATAAATAGAGAAGGAAAACCAAGTAGAGTATATTAAACTGTTTGCCTGTTATTGAGAAACAGTATCCAGTGTTCATAATGCAAAGGAGGAGAGAAATAATTAGGTTCACGTTGCAGTCGATGGTAATCTGGCTCCAAGGAGAAATATCATGGTGGAAGGAAAAGGAGGGACCAATTACTTATTTGAGGAACCAGCTGCTTATTCAGCAGTAGCTCAAATCAGAAACAGTGCCAGAGAAGACGGGGCCAGAGACCATGTACAGCACCAAAAGTCACACCTTCCTCATCTCCACTGACACAGTCACAATTCCACTTACTAATCACTAGAGATCCCCAATCCAACAAGTTGACCAGATGAAGTTTAACTGACACATAAGGATTATTCTTCAAAAGGGTTTTATTCAGAAAGAAAAGTAGAAATCTGTAGTAACCATAGGGTAACACAGATCCTTAGGAAAGAACTAGATATTACTATTTATTTTAAAATAAATAAGGTTTGAAAGTGTTTACAGCTACAGAAAATCAGGGAGAGAAGGGCCAGGTGAAAACAAAAAACACTGTTGCTTTTACTTATGGCAACTGCAAAGTGATGCACCAGAAAAGTTAGGATCTGCTTCATGGCGGGCCATTGCCCTTCACAATATCCATACCTGATGCTTGGTTTAATATTCTGCTCTGAATATATTGATATTGTTTATAATTTTCTAGTAAAATACCATTCAAATTGATAGATTCACATTAGCTGATTCCAGGCCTTACTACAAAGCTGTAGGAATTGAAAGAGTATTCTCTTACCTGAACACAAGCACAAAGATAGAATAAAAACCTTATAATTATACTAATGCTAATGTAGTCATCTAATCTTCAAAAAGATAGGAAAATAAGTTCAGCAAAAAAAAGCAAATATTTAACCAATTGAATGCCCATGTGAAAATTCAAAGTATACATACAACCTAATATTTTTAATCTTGTGTAATTTTAAAGTACATCAGAGACCCAAAGGTCACAGAGTGACCGGCCATGGTGATGTAGAGAATGAAAAACTTACTCAAAGGTGAAATTTAGGTACTCAGAGGAGGACCCTCAGAGTTGGAGAGACACTGAGGAGTACAGCAAAGCTGAGACTCTGGTTTCTACTTAGTAGATCAGTTTAAGAGAAAAAAGCAGAAGCAAAACAGTGTGGGCAAGGAGCTGTCTCAAGGCTGAGAAGTTTTCTTGGGCAAAGAGGAAGGACAATGGGCAGAAACAACATTCCTTACTAATCTAAACTTCCTCATGGAGCCTGGAAGCATTTGTCCCATTATTTAACCATTCATTCTTTGGCCAAGTGCCCCATAAAGTGTCAAAAAAAGCTAGACAACTTCTAGAGCAAAGCAGACAAAATATTAGTTGACATGAGTTTCACTGGTATTGATAGTTATAGTACCAAGGTAAAACCCAGGACAAATTGGAGTTTAGTAGAAGTTAATATTTTACTTGTGAAAGACACTGGTAGATCGTGGAAAGACTACATGTAGACAAGGAGAAATATTTAGAGAGTATATATCTGAGAATGAATCTGTATTTGAAATATGTAAAGGAGCTTAAAATACAAAAGCAAACAAAACCAATTTTAAAATAAACAAATCTGAAGAGACCACATGAGAGATATACAGATGGAGATAAGTACATATGATAAAACGTTCAGCATCGGAAATTACAAATTAAAGCAATGAGACAGCAATACCTACTTATTAAAACAAGTAAAAGCAAAACAAAAAATCGGATAATACCAAATGCTAGCAAGGAAACAGAACAGAAATTCTCAGTCCTGGTGAGGAGTAAAAAGTAGACGCTGTGACTTTGAAAGTCAGTTCAGTGATTTCTCACAAGGCTAAACACATCTTTCCAATGAGTCCAATGTTCATGTTCCTAGAAAATGACCCATCTGGTCTAAGGTCTATTACATACCTTTCTGACTGGCAGACTTATGTTAGCTCCTATCTTTAGGGCCTTGCTCTATAGGACAGTGTTGAGGCAAAATGTGATGGTGAAGCTTCATGGTGGATCAAAACCACTTCCCATGGCCAGGAAATAAGAGTGGAAGGAACTAAAGTCCTGCAGACTCCTTTGAGGACACACTTCCAGTGACCTAAGATCATGTCACCAGCCTCCCACATGCTAAATGTTTGCACTGTTCCAACAACATCATCTTGGGGGCCAAGCTTTCAGTAATATAGGCCTTTGGGGGGTATTTAAGATTCAAACTTAGTACCGACTCAATTTCACACAAATACATGCATCTCAATAATTGTAGCATCTTTTTTCATAATCCAAACATGGAAGCACCCAAGATGTTCCTTGAAAGGTGAAAGGAAAAACAAACTATGGTGCAGTCTTATATTAAAATATATTGAATAATAGAAAAAATTAGTTACTAAGTCACAGAAAAATATAGATGAATCTTAAATATGCATGGCCATGTTATAAAGGCCCAGCTGAAAAGATTACATTCCTTTTACATTACACTCTGGAAAAGAAAAAAACTATGAAAATAGTAAAAATACCAGTGATGCCCAGAAATGCAGGAGAGAGGAACAGACCTAAATAGATTAATTTCAAGTGATTTCCTGTATTAACATTGAAACCATTTTGTATGATATGATAATTATGAATATATAGCATTACACATTTGCCAAAACTTTTTAACATGAAGCATGAACCTTAACAAAGGCATATTTTTCAAAAGTTATTTCAGTCAGGTGTAGAGGCAAAACCTGTAATTCCAGCACCCGAGGAAGTCCAAGTTCAAATACACATTCAAGTCCAGCCTGGACAACTGAGGGACTTGGCAAGACCTCATCTTGAAATAAAAAAATAAAATAAAATAAAATAAAAAGAGGGCTGGTAGTTCAGTACAAAGGCCCTGGGTTCAATCTCTAGAGTGACAAAAGAAATCTATTAGTTGATAGAGGATTCTCAAGATGAAATACAGAATATGACAAAATAGTGTAACAGTATTGGAAAGGTTTGAACAATTCAACTGAATGGGGCAAGGTACTCTAAGTAACTTTGGAAACCAGTGATCTGTCAATCTAAAAACAGAAGGAACTGCATACAAACACTATATTTGAATTGATACAGTTTCTTGTCATAAGGAAATAGAGGAACTAGTTTGAAATCGCTATGTTTGTGTACTAGTGTATAAAATCAATGTGGATAAGGTGGATGGAATGAGTTTCACTTTGTTGGAGTGGGAGAAATAGGTATGGAAGAGAACTGTGACCCTTGTGGTGATGAATAAAAGTTTGAGACATCACTGTACACTCATGTTTAGCAACATAGATCCAAGTGGCTACCTTTCTACATATGGGAATCTATGTAGATCAGCATATGTGGCAGTTAATTGTGGGGATTTACTAGGATAGAGGATAAACAGAAAACTGGTTAAACATTATTTCTGGGTGCATTTGTGTGGGTGGGAAGAGACTGTCACCGCAATCAGTTTACAATGTTTACAGTGGAAAAACATCAAATACTTTGTCAACCAGGTGATCATTGTCAATGACAGACAAATTAGGCAGAAAGTGTACATACCATTGACAAAATGTGATGAAGATGGTGCTTCATCTCTGCGATCCCCCTTCCTATAACTCACAACCTTGTGAAAAACATGAGAAAAACAACAGGAAAGAAATGACAGACCAACTCTAATAAAAGACTTCTACAATATATTTCAAAATTGTTAAAGCTATCAGAAACAAAGAAAGAAAAACTACTACAGCAAAAACAACCTAAGGAGACATAAAAAATAAATGCAACAGGGTATATTTAACGGAATACTGGATAAGAAAAAAAAATTCAGTAAAAATCAATAGACTTTAGCTATTAATAATGTGTGTATGTTGCCTTGTTAATAGTAACCAACTTACCAAAAGAATGTAAAATCGCAGTAAATGAAACTCCGCAGGCTGTATGTGTTTGTACTGAGCAAGAGAACCATCTCTGAAGAAATGTCATACTGGGATCTGGGTCTACCTGGGACACAATAATTCATCTCAAGTAAACAGTGGGAATCTTCCACCTTCAGGCCACTCTGCTGAGGCTGTTTCCTGAGGAGGAATGTAATCCAGTTCACCTTACTGAAGATAAGAATGCCTTCCAGCCAATGCTGACCACAGAGACTTCCATGAAACTACGAAAGTCATCCAACTCAGGATGAGAAATTCCAAACAATTTCACTGGCATCTTCATGCCAGGAGTTGTTTTGGAGTTCTCCATTCTCAGGAGGCTAACTCCAACTCTCTTTGCCAGAAGGAAAACAAGGAATGTGAACTGAGCTTACAGAATGAGGATGCCCTTACAGTGCTTTTAGTATCTTGAGGAGAGAGACTTTTTAGAGGGAAAAAAGATATTCACACAGGACAAAACACCTTCAAAGTTAAGGTAAATACACTGTTATATTTATTCCAAACCAATCATGGGTAATATAGTTTATTTTTCAGTGTTAGCTTCGTATTCAGAATTGTTATATACAGTAAAAGCTTCTGAGCAAGAACTATTACCTATTCCACTGCTTTCAATGGGAATTCTGCATGAGAATTCTTGATTTGCTCAGTATCTCCCTCTGTATAGTTCTCTTAGAATGTAAAACACTTTATTTAGGAAGTTCAGAATTATAATGTTTAGGAGTAAAGCCAAAAAAATGTATATGATGCATGAATGGAGATACAGAAATGAATACAGATAAAGATAAAATATTGATATAGATACAGTTATGAATATCTCACTTCTTGGTTTTTCTTGAAATAAGGAAGTGTGTAAATGCACAAAGAATTCATGGAATCAAGATTTTTGAATCAGTTTAAGAAGTTTATATTAGAAAATTTTTCCTTTCTTATGTTTGTGTAAAAAGTATTGTAGAGAAGGAAAACTATGGAGGAGATTAAAAACTCTTGCAGTGCCTTTAATGCCAATACCTATAAAATGTATGAAAGTCTGTTTCTTAAAAAAAAATTTGCATGTGAATTTTTTGTCCAATATCTAAAGAAGTGACTTGTCCTTAATTAGAAACATTTACCTCCCTAAAAATGCACTGCTACAAAGTCTGAGATGGGAATGGAAAAGTTTTAGCATGAGTAACAAAAATTAGATAAAACATGTTATTTGGGATCATTTCAATCACAATCCATTACAATAACTTGAAGAGTGTTCCTGCCCCAGTGCAAAGGCTACAGAGGGGGAAGACAGGAAGATTTCTAGCCCAGCAGGTTCCTCAATGGATCTATTATAAGACATTTCTTCTAGGTAGGCACAACCTCCAACAAGGTTCATGGACTAATTAGCGGATCTGGGATGGGTTTCAGCTTCTGCTGCTAAACGTTGCTAGAGACCAACCAGCAGGCTTTGTGAGGCCAGGACCTAAGGGTGAATAGAAGTGAGAGAGAGTTCCTCTAACAACAGTCATAAGAGCTGTCGCAGTACTAAAAAACCCTTCCCCTAGCCATGAAAGTTAAGGATAACTTTGTGAAGATTCAAACAAATTAGATATTCTAAAACTGGCAGCAAAGTAGATTACACAGGCTAGAGGATCCTCGCTCTCCTCTAAATTTTGTAAGGAAAGGCCATTTAGACTAATACAAAAGCTCCTAAGAATCAAGGTCATATGACCTGAGGCTGATTAGTAGAGTCTCACACAGCTATAACCAAGTGTTTTACTTGATATACATGACTCATAAGCAAGGAGACTTTAGAGAGAAACAGTTGTTCAAACTGTATAGGTAAATGTGTAATTCCTCTTGTTCACACGTGGGAGAATTAGGAGATTGTTAGGTATTATATATCTTTTTCCAGGAGAGTAAGCCCCAAAATTGCTAAAGGCCAACTGGTGAGCTACCCTCGAATTTCCTGGGTTTGAGAACTGCTATTAACCTATTTCTAAATAGCATTTCATTGTGTCGTTTAGAAACAGGAACTGATCTCAATTTGTGGAAAAACACTGTAGGAGACAGTGTTGACTGGAGGTGCTTGGGATTTAGAGCGTAATATGTCTATGGAATCACAGTGATAGAAAAAGAAAAGTGGATGACAATTTGACAGAAGAAAATCTACTATGTGCCACACCTAACACAGTCCAGTGAGAATACAACAGTTAACTCAGTACTGATGTTGTCCGCAGAGACTCATCTCCAGGAGCAGCAGATAAACATGAATGCACACACTTTGTGTGCATGGCAGAGTGTTAACCGACTTAGAAATGTGTGATGGAATTCATTGATGGCCCAAAGGCAGAGGCGGTTCATTACACCTATGCAGCGATAGTAAGGGTGAGAGAATTGTGAGTAGGCAAAAAGTGGTAGTGTAAGGGTAAATAATGAGGGGAAAATGAATGTGGTAATAATAAAGAAAAAAAAACCCCAAAGATTGCATATATAGGGGCCGGGGGGTTACAGGGCAGGGGGGAAAGGGTATAAATGAGAGTTAAGTCATGTCACATTGTGGTACAAAGTCTCAATGTTGAATACAACTATGATGTGTAGTCATAATGTACCAATAAAGATAAAAATTAATTTAAAAAAAAGTGGTCCCAGAATTAAAATCCATCAGAGCTGACAAACAAAGTTTTCTTTATTGTTACTATATGTTCAGGTTAAATTTTAGCTTTTTATCAACCTTCCTATACCCAGTCTTACATCATGACAATTATTGATGATAGTTTTATTGTAAAGCCATACCTTGGAATAGGAGTTCTACCTAGTAATTAGACCAGTTCATTTCAAAGCCCACAAGATATTATGTTTGTTATTGCTCAACCTCTAGATAACCATTAATAATAAACTTGCCTGAATATTGTCAGAATTTACCTATTAAAATATTGATTTTAAAAGTTAGACAAAATTTCAGCCAGAAAAAAATGAGGGGATATTCCAGTTTTTACTCATGTAAATTAATATAAATAACCTAGCATTTTAAAAGGAAAATCTGAGTGAACTAATGCTCAAAAGTAAGTTTCAAGCCTGAAATTTAACTTCAGAACTCTCACTTTTATTCGTTAATATACCTATGAGAGACTTGTGGTCACTAGTTATTCATTTTTGCTATATCGTAGCCTTTAAAAACAACAGAGTGGCATACAAGTTTATTTTTACCTCCCGCTCATCCACAGCATTATTTACAATGGCATTACTGACATCCGAGCGCCAGTAGCTCACCTTCTGTTGTGTGAAGGCGCCACTGGCTTGGCTTCCCCCCAACCACAAAGTGTGCGGGAGGATAGCAGATGCTGCCTACAAAGCTGAGAGGTCTGAAATAGTACTGCCCTGGATGAGCACGCTGAGGCCCACGTGAAAGGCATATTTCAAGTTTTTCCACATCGTTTCCAGAATCTGAAAATACAGAACCCAAAGCACAGCACTAGAGGGAAAAAGTAACGTCACCGTATTTATCCTCACCCATATTCTGTTACACTTTACCTGTAACGCTTTCCCTCTAGGCAACTGGAAAGCTTTCATTTCTTTCAAGCGCAGACCACTGTTCAGAAGGACAGCCTCCCTGACAGAGAACGATCAGTGTAGTGTTCTGAGGGAAGAGTCTCAGAGCCTGAGTTTATGACAAAGGGATAAATTTGGCCCTTTTCGGCATCATTTGTAGCTAAAAGGTTCCAATGATAAAATCTCAGAATTTAACATTCCCTTATTATTTTACATAGTAGGTTGATGGATGAGAGAACTAAAACAGAGGTGGTAGAAGAACCACAATTACAACCTACTTCCCCTGCCTTTTAGTGTATATCTAGGAAGGCTGGAAGCCAGCTGAATCTTACTGGAAGTCGTGCAAACCAAGAAATAACTGAAAGCATAAACACTTTGGGATTTTCTTCCTAGGATCTTTGCTTTTCTTCATGCCTCACGTTCATCAACACTGCAAGACTAACAGTATATCAATACTTTTGTTTTGCACTAAGACATACATGGTCAAAAAGAGTTCTTAGGGAGGAGTCCTGAAACTTTCATGTTTGGTGTCATTTTAACCACCATACATCTCTTCACTGCTTCATGCTGTGGAAAATGGTATAAATCTTCTGTAAGTTAGAAATAGATTTTGAACGTTATGTATGTTTTACTATTCTTTTGTTTAGTTACCTGTTATGCTGTTTGCTTTACATTCATTAACTCTTTTGAGCTTTAATGTGGCCACTATGGAAGACAAGAAAACTCTAGGCTTAAGGAAGATGTTGAATATTTTCAACAACCACCAGAATTTTGATCTACTGAAAGAGAAATCTTGTTTTGAAAAGCCTGGGAAGCAGTTTACTTAGCAGCTAAATTTCTTGCCCAGAAAAATAAAAAGAATAATGCTAATATTTAAACTTAAAGGAAAATTGTTACAAGAGTGGCTAGATGAAAAGGTTTCACCTTCCAATTGTAAATAAAATGGCACACTGATGGTGCATTGCATCACAGTGGGAAGGTTGTACATAACAAACTGAAAACCAACAGCTTCTCTCTTCTAGCTGGTGACTCAACAGATTTTACCAATATGTGTCACACTGTAGCATATATAAGAGTTTAAGTTATGCTGAAGTTCAAGAAAGCTTTTCTGTTGAAGAGAACAAGACATATTTAAAATTTTGCAAGCATACGTTCTGTCTTGGAGAAACTTGTTTGGCGTTAGTATTGTGGGGCCCTGCCAATGGTTGTCTTCCTAAGATCTCACTTCTCTTATAAATTAACTCCACAGTACACGGATTTCCCCTCAGAAATGTAGTGATGTCAAACATTCTAGTAATAATATTTGGGGAAGAGATGCTAAGTGATGGTAGAAAAATGGCTAACATTACTAAATAATGGATACGTACCCTGAAATTCTTTTTTCTTTTTTTTCTTTCTTTCTTTTTTTTTTTTTTTAGACCGGGTCTCTCTTTTGTAGTTCAGGTTGGCCCTGAGCTCAGCCTCAAACTCACATCACAGCAATCCTCCTGCCTCTGCCTCCCGAGTGCTGGGATTACAGGCATAAGCCACCATGCCCGGCACTGTAGTATGTGGTGCTGATTGCTGCTCGGGTGAGTCTCCACACCCAGTATGGTATGTGGTTACCGGGGAGGGTCCTTGAGTTTGCAAGACAGGCGCCGGAACCACTGAGCTATATCCCCGGCCCCACCCTGAAATTCTTTTTAGTCCCTCTGTAAATGTGGTGAAGTTTCATAATTGCCCAAATAGAATCAGGTATTTGGGGCATCACCAGGAAAGAATGTAGAATAATGTGTTCGAGTTGAAAGGTGAATTACAGACTCTGTTGAGTATTTGAAGATGAAAAATGGAAACCAGTCTGCTTACTACGCAATTTTCGTCACATGTGCATCAGCTGAATAGATCTCTGTGAGGCCCGTCAGAAATATTTCAACTTCAAATGATAGGAGCGTTGGATTTTAAAGCAAGTAGATTTTTGAAAAATCATGTGAGAAAAGAAAAAAAAAATTTTTTTTTAATGTTTTTTTGAGACAGGATCTCGCTTTTGTGGTTCAGGCTGGCCCTGAGCTCAGCCTCCAACTCACATCACAGCAATCCTCCTGCCTCTGCCTCCCGAGTGCTGGGTTTACAGGCGTGAGCCACCATGCCCGGCACTGTTGTATGTGGTACTGGTTGCTGCTGGGCGTGAGTTTCCATGCTCAGAATTGTATGTGCTTACTGGGGATCCAACCCAGGTCCTGGCGCTTGTAAGACAGGCGCCGGAACCACTAAGCTATATCCCTGGCCCCAAGAAAAGAAAAATTTAAATGATTTACTGCCTTCTGGTCTTGTGAATGTAGACTTCAATCTATCCCGTGGCGAATCACTGTACCAAACCGATCAATGTCTCCTAAACAATCATCTTTTACACTAAGTGCAAAGTGAACAATAATCATTTCTCTGAATCTTCTAGGCTTGAAAACTTGATTCGGAGGAAAAGAGACAGACTTTGTGAGTTGTATAATCATATGTACAAAGTGAGATTTTCCCTGTGCAAGTTATTTATTGATATAAAAGGAGAGTGACTTGTCATTCATAAGAACGTGCTGACCCGAGGACCTGCAGCACGCAACTCTTATGAGTGAACAAATTTATTTCTAACAAGACAGCCATGAGCCGTAAGGGTGGAGCCTGAAGCATTTCACCTGAAGTGAGATTCACTTCTGCAATTATCTCAAGGGTGACTCTGTGAGGCAAAACAATATGATTCTACATAAGGAGTAATTTCATTCATTTTAGTTTCAAAGTTAACACTTAATGCAGTTGTGTGTGTTGTGGTGGTATGATCCTATAGAATACTGTATTTTTAAAATGGCATATACAGTGAGTTTGTAATGACCACACCACTATTTTGAGCCTGATCATGTCACTCTTTGAAAAAAAAAATGTTTTCATCAAATAATTATATAAAGTTTGATCTAACATTTTTATTCATGTTGTTTTGGATAAAGGACTTTCATAGATTCACAGTATATCAGTGCCAATGAACTTTAATGTAGTAAAGAACAAATTAAAGTCAATGTGTGACATTTATTATTTTAACTTATCTTTAAAAATAAAACATTAAGGGGCTGGGGATTTAGCTCAAGTAGTATCGCACCTACCTTGGAAACACAAAAGCCTGAGCTCGATGCCTGGTACCGCAAGAAAGAAAAAAAAAAATCACATATAGTAACCTATGCTTTAGTGTCTAGAGTTTTCCCTGAGAAACTTGAGTTATGAAATCATGTTTAGTGTTAAAGATGAGGAAAATAATTTTTCCATATTCCACACATTTTAGATCATTAGAATCTCATGCATTGAAGTAAGTGATAAGATTTTTAAATCAATGTGGATAAGGCTAAAAAAAAAAAAAAATCAAGCAGGAAATCTAATGGCAAAGAACAAAATTTTCTTGCTCCCAAACTGCATTAAAGCTGACATTTTCTATTAGATGGGGAAACACAGAAAAGTAGATTATTAAGTTGGTCAGAAAAAGAAAGTCACAGAAAAATGAATATTTTCTAATTCAAAATAGCACCAAGTCATATAATAATAAAATTTCATTAATCCTGAATCTTGAAAGGCCATCACAATGGGATATATATTGTGCAATGTTGCAAATTAAACAAACCAGAAGTAGAAATAGAATTGGAAACAAATAAAAAGTAGTGAATGATTTCACTTTCATTTACAAACCAATAGACAATGCTACACCAAGAGTTTGTAGCAGAGATTAAAAAAAAAGAAAACATGATGCACTACTATCTGTGTAATGAAGGGGTAAAATGTTGAGATTGCAATAAAAAAGTAAAGAAACAATTTTATGTGTATGGGGGGGTGGTAGAGTGGGTAGGGCTATGGGAAAAAATGAGAATTAAGTTGTGTCTTATACTGGTAAAAATCCCCATTATGGAGTGCAATCATGATGTGTATATTTAATGTACCAATAAAGATTTTTTTAAAAAGGTATAATGTAGTTTAGCTTCTTACTATCAAATTCTTTTCACCTGTATTACTACTGAGTGTAAGTGTGCTTTTGGTCTCCATAAGATTAAAGGACTTAAATATATTAAACACAATTTTTTTCTAATCTATTTTATATCTTAATGTTACTCTTGAGATTTGTAGTTGGCAGCATTTCTGAGCCTTAATAGCCTTACAAATTATACCACATCTAAAAACATATGTACTTTTCACTTCTTAAGCTAGTTGTATCAATTAGCAAAATTTATTTGACTTTAATTTTAAATACATTCGACAGGTCATGTTTTTAATAACATTAATAGAGCATGCCATCATTAATTCTTCAAACAGTGGCACTAATAAGACTTTTAAAATTGTCCAATAAAAGTGAAATAAAAAGTCAGGCATGGTGACAGATGTCTATCATCTCAATTATTTGGAAGGCTGAGACACAAGGGTAGAAGTTCCAGCCAATGTAGTAAGACTCTATCTCAAAATAAAATTAAAAGTGCATGGACTCAGTCTTTAGTAATGAAAAAAATAAAACACCCCCCCCCAAAGAGTGAAATAAACAAATGGCAAGGACCTGTTCTAAAACTGATCTGATCTGCATTTACAAAAATGGTTAAGTAAATCTAAAAAAAAAAAAAAAAAAAAAAAAAAAAGTTTAAATGAAGTGATGCAATTTGAAAAAAATAATTCTATCAGTATTAGTTAACTACACCCAGAGTAGTGAATGCCTATCTTGAACACAATTTCTCTCAATGAGCTTAGAATTTAATGCAATATAGCAGGCTGGGGTCAGTGAGGCATTAGCTATGCAAAGTTTTTCACTTCTCCACAGAGCTTGATAATACTGATTAAATTTCCTCAGTTAAGGTCTTATTTATTCTTGAGAAAAAAGTTAAAGATTGTTTAAATTTTACAATATCAGCTAGCCATTAAAGACTGCAGAAATGTGCTTGGATTTATATAAACAACTCATACTCCAAAACAATATACGCTGTAAGGATAATTACAGATCATAAAACTGCTTTCTACAGTTCCACCAAGTGGTTCCAATTTAAAAGCCTTTGATTATCTTCTTTCTGGGAAGTGTGTTTTGCTCACATTCGCCCAGATTGTCCCACTATAGGAGTTATATTCAGAATGATACAATTTTGAAAAAATCTAATTCATACTGGAAGTCAGTTTATTCATTTAGCTTAAAATACTGGCTGTGGGAAGGCCTTCCAGCTGGAGTTTCTTCCAGAAACCCAGGTTCCAAGTAACTCTTTACTTGATCCTCTGGCACAGGTGTCTACTAGCCTTACACGTTTGACTGAGATAAAACAAAACTCTTAGTCTTTGCACTACCCCTACACTCTTGAGGGGAGACTGTCTCAGTGTTTCCCCTGGGGCAGTAAAAGGTAGTATTTCAGGTCAGGTCATTCAGAAAGAAATTATAATTGTGTTCTTGTTTTCAATTCTTCACTGTATCAGTAAGTCCTGTGTATTCTGTCTCTAAAACATATTACTCTTCTGATGCTGCTCATATTACTTTGTCCAAATCCCTGTCCTGTCTCGTCACATGGTTGTGACAGCCTTCAATATTCTCAGTGATCCATTTTTTGCACAGTAGTCAGTGAGGCATTTTAAAAATGTAAATGTAGCTCTGACATTCCCTTGCTTGCTCAGTTCTGACATCAGATTCTTTATCATACTAAACTTGATTTCATTCATTAGCATATCCAATATTATGTGAGTTATTCATAATTCTTTATCATATAAACCCAGTAATATTGCAATAGTATAATATCATTATTTTTACTATATTTCTGCTTCTTTGTTTATTTATATACTTGCTTCTCCTAGTGTCCATCAGACCCATAAGTGTAGCCAACTAATCTTTATATCCTTTCTCTACTTTAAGTGTTTTCAATTAGGCAAAATACAGTGAAATTTAAAAACATGTATATTTTCTGAATTCTAAATGAATGACATACTGAGGTTTTGTTTTACCTTACTTATTCATTACTGTTCTCAGAACAATAAAATGCAACATAAAATTTATGCTTGGGCCAGGGATTTAGCTCAGTGGTTCCAGCACCTGTCTTGCAAGCAGAAGGACCCGGGTTTGATTCCCTGGTAACTACATACAATACTGGGCGTGGAGACTCATGCCCAGCAGCAATCAGTACCACA